>PVJS01024293.1:0-28818 GCA_004027185.1 Glis glis
GGAGACCGGAGGATCCAGGTTCGCAGCCAGCCTCAGCTCTCTCTCTGTCTCTCCCTGCCCCTCTCTCTCTCTCTCTCTCTCTCTCTCTCTCTCCTTAGTGAGGCTTCCGCAACTTCGTGAGACCCGGTTTCAAAATAAAGTATAAAAAATAGGGCCAGGGGTGTAGCGCGGAGGTAGAACGCCCCTGGGTTCAATCCCCGGTCCGCAAAAAAAAAATAAATAAAATTTAAAAAATAAATAAATAAATAAAAAGGCCGGGCATGGTGGCACACGCTTGTAATCCCAGTACTTGGGAGGCTGAGACAGGAGGATCGCAGGTTCAAGGACAGCCTCAGCAAATAGTGAGACTCTCATTAACCTAGTGTTTCAAAATAAAAAATAAAAATGGGCTTGGGGCTATAGCTTGGAAATAGAATGGCCCTGGGCCAATCACCAGTACCACAAAAAAAGTAAAAATAAATAAATAATTTTAAAAGGTATGGGATTTTAGCTTAGAGGTAGAATGCCCCTGAGTTTCATCTCCAGTTCCAAAAAAGTTTTCACAGACAGCATATTCATAGATAGCATGATCAGCTCCAATGCCATGTTCTCCATAAAGGTTTTCTTCAACAAATCCATCAGAATAAACACATATATCACCAGGTGTATACATCTAGTCTGCACTTCATCTTGCTTTATACTATGCTTTAAGATTAGCTGCTGGCCAACCTATCTCCTCCCTTAGAAATCTAAACTCTGTATTAATTGAAAATTTAAGCTGGGCATGGTAGTGCACACTTGAAGTCCAGTACTTGGGAGGCTGAGACAGGAGGATCTGGGTTTGCGGCCAGTCTCAGCTACTTAGTGAGGCCCTCTGCAACTTAGTGAGACCCTGTTTCAAAATAAAGACTAAAAAATAGGGCTGGGGGTGTAGCCCGGAGGTAGAATGTCCCTCAGTTCAATCCCTGTACCGCAAAAAAATAAATTAATTAAATAAATAGATAAAATAAGATAAAATAGGGCTGGGGGTTATAGCTCAGAAATAGAATGCCCCTGGGTTCAATCTCCAGTTTCAAAAAAAAAAAGAAAAAGAAAAAGAAATAAGAAAGAACACTTAAGTCAGGATGTCTCTTATTCATTTTTGTTATCCCCATCCCTAGTGTCTAACACACGGCTTTATTATTAACGCATTGTAGGTACCAATGAGTGCCTATGTAAAGGTGTAGGAGTTCATGGAAACAAGAGTCAAAACAGCGTAAGGAATCTATTTCAGTAAAGAAGTCACTATCAAGCAAGCATGAGAAAATGACAACGATGGCTCCCTACCTGCCTCTTCGTCTGGGCCCCTGCCCATTGCCAGGAACATCCTGTTCCCACGTGGTCCCTGGAGGCCTCTGGGTGTCTGGCCTCCTCTCTGAAACATCTTGATGGGCTGGAGACTGGACCAAGGGCATGTCTGAGACCCAGGTAGGGGCCATTCTTGACAGAGCTGGAAGGGGCCGAGCTTGGAAGTGGGAAGGGGGAATCAGCCCAGTGAAATCTGAGGAATGACAAGAGCAATGATGGTCAATTCGTTTCCCAGGGCCAGGTACTCACCGGTCCCCTTGACCCCACTGACCTGCAGGTGACAACATCTCCGATTTATGTGAAAGCTCTAGATTCTGTCTCCAGCCATCTGTGTTCCCCTGGACAATGGGAAAAACAAGGATACTCCAATTCAGTTTTCAGGCTACCTTCCAAAGGGAAAGCCCTACAATAATAAAGTCATAATCCTTAAAGGTCCACTTGACTTTGAACTCCTCTTTTCCTACATCCCAGAAGAGGCAGGGGATACCCCAAGACCACTTGCTTGTGGTTCCTGATAAGAACCAGGCAATAACCATGAGGTGGAGACAATTTACTGAGAAGGGCCAAGGGAAAGCGCTTAGACTTTACTCCTACTTTTAGGATTCTGGGCAGTGCCTTTACCCTCCTCAAGTTTCTACAGTTCCTGCTGCTCCCGGCCGGAGGTGAGAAAGGAGGTACACAGTGCAGGGGCCTTGAGCCCAATCTCCAGAGTTCTCTCCATGGCTCTGCCAGGCCTTGGGGAAGCCCATCCAGGCACCAAGCCATGATACCTGGGTCCTTCCCTATTAAAATGCTGGCCCCAGAAGAATGTGGCTACATGTAGGGCTAGACCCCTCCCTAGAACCCTTGGGAATCCAGGCAGCCGAAAAGCCAGTTTTCTGACATCTCATCCAAACCTCTCTTGCAACTTTGCTCTCAGTTTCTCTCTAGTAAGCCTCCGCTTCCATTCCTGTCGCCCGTCTCTCCAGTCCCTTACCTTCCCTTGACCCTCCCACCCCGATCCCTTCCTACATCCTAATCTGTTTTTTTCCTGGGGGAATTATTTTGGTCCCTCGTCTCTCTGCTAATAGTCTGCTCTGCTCCCTCAGATACCCCTGGTTGTGCACCCCGCTGGACCCTGAGCTCTAAGGTTGTTTTGTCCACCTCATCTGTTCCTTTAACCGGCCCCTGTGACCCTTTTCCCCTGTGGACCCCCTGAACCCATCCCAGGACCCCCTCTCAGCCCCTTCCCGCCCCCAACCGACTCTTCCCGAACGCCCCTTACCCAGCGCGAGAGACCCCCTCAGCCCTGTGGCCACACCCCCTACACCTGGTTCCGGGCGGGCCCTCCCTCCGCCCCTGATTGCGCACGCGCAAGGCGGGTGGCCAGGCGGGCAGCGGAAAAAAGGATGAGGAAAGGCTCACGCAGGCGCAGTGACGTCTAAGGAAGCGACCAATCAAAGCGTCGGGACAACTCCGCGCCCTGGCGGCTCCTCCCCACTCCGGGAACCCGGGAAAACTTGTGAACTAATCAGAAAAGGCGGAAGGCGGGCGATAGGGGACCCACTCAGAGCGCTGCCCAATGGAGTGGAGGGGGGTAAACGAGCTGGCCAATCAGGAGCGGCACGGGGGCGGGCAAGCTCGGCGCGAAGTCGGACCCGGGAATTCCGAAGGAGGGCACTGCCCGCGCGCCGAGGCCGCGCCCCTCCTGGCCCCGGCTTTCTGGCTGTCAAACTGCAGCGGGAGAGCGGGACCCGGAGAAGGAATCCGAACCGCACTGCCTGGAGCGGAGACCACTCGGAGACAGCTCGGTGCGGGTAGACCTGAAATGGCTGGGGCGGGGAGGAAAAGGCCGGGCTTGTCTTGCGGAATCGCGGTGTTCCTTCCTGTTTTTTATCCCATCCTAGAACCCAGGGGGGTTAGATCCGCTTTGTCGAAGCTTTTAGGGAACCGTTGGCACTGCCCTTTGGGGTGACAGTGGATTCCCTTGGGTTCAGGCTATGAGTGAGGGATTGGCCAGAAGAGCGGGTCACGGGCGGAAGGGAGGGGTGCTTTATTTGGATAAACAAGTTTGACAAGCCTCTCTTCCAATTACATTGGGTTGATACATTCCTATTGCACTTATACGTTTGTACAGCAAGACCCCCCACACACATCTCCAATTTGCATTTCCCCAGAAGCTACCTAATGTATCGTTGCCTTGCACAGATTGTTGGCTCCCCGGATGTTTAGCGGCCTGATGACCCAGCTCAACTGAGGTGTCATAGGACGCATTCCTGTTTTTGCATTATTACACCAGGCCCTTCCGGGAATTTTTTATTTGCAGATCTGCCTAAAAGCCAATTTTGCATTGTGGGCCTGCGCTCTGACTTTGCACACTACTCCAGCTGTGTACTCAACGTTGAAATTACACAGCTCGTTTACATCAGGCTGAGAAGTGAACTTAAGCCAAGCGTGCATGGCCGGAGGAGCGGGGAAGGTGATGGATTCCTGAAGTGGAAGAGGTGGCGCAAAGGGAGCACCGCCCATGCTGCCCTGCTTCCAGCTGCTGCGCATAGGAGGCGGCAGGGGCGGAGATCTCTACACCTTTCACCCCCCCACAGGGGCTGGCTGCACCTATCGCTTGGGCTGCAGGGCCGACCTGTGTGATGTGGCCCTGCGGCCCCAGCAGGATCCTGGCCTCATCTCTGGGATCCATGCTGAGCTGCATGCTGAGCGCAGGGGTGATGACTGGAGGGTCAGCCTGGAGGACCACAGCAGCCAGGGTAAGCATGGAGCAGGGCAGTCTTGCCCCTGAGCAGTTCCAGGTCGGAATGAGTAAGGGGATCCATTGGGACCCTATCATCTGCCTCCCAGAGTCCTTATCAGGTTGGGTGGACAGTCATGGTCCAGTCCTCTGGCTTCCCCTCAGAAGCGCGTACCATCGGCCCTGCAGGACTAACTCTTGTTTGTCCTGTTTAGCTCACACAAGGGCTTGGTAGATCCAGGGCCCTGTCATCATCAGGGAAGTGCCACAGAGGGGATGTTTTGGGGCCAAGCTCAGTCTTGACTCAGTTTCATCTTTGTTGCTGAGATAGGCCAGTTATATGATGAATATATTTTAATGATCTTGGGCGTGGTCTTTCCTTCAACTCAAGGTAGCCTCAAGAAAGCCCGGGCTCAATTTAGTTCTGCCATTGATTTATTTCTGCCTAATTCAATTTAGTTCTGCCAAATTTCTTCTTAGGCAAATCACAAAGTTTGGTGTAGTCTGTTTTGGGGGTGCCATGGGCATCAGACTGTAATAGCCAACATTCCTTTAGTGCTTAGTGTTATGAGCTAGACACTGTTGAAAGCACATTGCATGTAGATGGTACCAATACCCTCCAATTATAGCTAAGGAAAATGAGTCACAAAGGTTAAGAAATGTAGCTGGGTGGGAGAGTCAGAATCTGAATCAGTGTGAGCTCATTTTGAGTTGGAGTGCACAGTAAGCTGGTGAGAATTGGACCTCCGCACCTTGGGAGGAGTCCAGTAAGGACAGAGCACAAGAAAAATAAACTTGTTTCCAGCACACAGCTTATATCACCTGCAGAGGGGCTTAGAATGTGAGGGAGAATTGGAAACTCTTCCCCATGTCCCCCTGAAAATCAAACAGGGTTAGATTTCTCTACTCCTAATCCGTCATTTCTGTTCTTATTATTTGTTTCATGCCCCACCATCAACAGGGACTTTGGTCAATAATGTCCGACTCCCAAGGGGCCACAGGCTGGAGTTGAGCGATGGCGATCTCCTGACCTTTGGTCCTCAAGGGCCCCCGGGAACCAGCCCCTCGGAATTCTACTTCATGTTCCAACAAGTCCGGGTGAAACCTCAGGACTTTGCTGCCATTACCATCCCACGGTCTAGGGGAGAAGCTGGGGCTGGGGCTGGTTTCCGGCCCATGCTGCCCTCCCAGGGGGCCCCACAGCGGCCCCTCAGCACCTTGTCCCCTGCCCCCAAGGCCACGCTGATCCTCAACTCCATTGGCAGTCTCAGCAAGCTCCGACCCCAGCCCCTCACCTTCTCCCGGGGTGGGGGTGGGCCACAGAGCCTGCCTGTTACCACTCCAGTAGGGGAAGTGGGGACCATCCCTGCCCCACCCCCAAGAAACCGGAGGAAATCAGCTCACCGTGTGCTGGCAGAACTGGATGATGAGAGCGAGCCTCCTGAGAGCTCCCCACCAGTCCTCGCAGAGCCCCGGAAAAAGCTCCGTGTAGAGAAAGCACCACTGACACCCAGTGGGTAAGTGGAGTCCTTGTCTCCTCGGGCTCCCTTCCTTAACTCACTGCCTTTGGATTCCTTTAGAGCCTCGGGCTGTGGAGGCCCCTTGCTTGGGAGGAGGGGGGCAAAATTAAAGGCAGAGTAGAGAATAGAATGGCAGGGCCCAGGCAGATAAATATATACGAGGAAGCAAGTGAGTTGGGGTAGAGGAAGGGGTTAAAATAACTGGTGTGAAGCTGGATGTGGTGGCACAGGCTTGTAATCCCAGGATTTGGGAGGCCAGAACAGGATTGCAGGTTTGTGGCCAGCCTCAGCTCTTAGTGAGGCCCTCTGTAACTTAGTAAGACCCTGTTTCAAAATAAAGACTAAAAAATAGGGCTGGGGTGTAGCTCAGAGGTAGAATGCCCCTGGACTCAATCCCCAGTACCACAAAAATAAATAAATAAAATGACTGGTATGAAGCTGGATGTGGTGGCTTACACCTGTAATCCCAGTACTTGGGAGGCTGAGACAGGAGGATCGCAGGTTCATAGCCAGCCTCAGCAACTTAGTGAGGCCCTCAACAACTGAATGAGACCCTGTTTCAAATTTAAAAAAAAAAGGGATGGGGGTGTAGCTGGGAAGTGGAATGCCCCTGGGATCAATCCCCAGTACCAAAAAAAAAAAAAAAAGAAGTCCTGGCTAGGTATGGAGGCACACCCTTATAGTTCCAGCTACTTATTACTTTGCTACTGGGGATTGGACCTATCTCCGAGCTATACCCCCAGCCCTTTATTGTTTTGAAACAGTCTCACTACATTGCGAGGCTGGCCTGGAACCTGGGAAGACCATTAAGTTTATGATCAGCCAGGGCAACTTACTCTCTTAGACCCCGTCTCAAGAAAAAAGAGCCAGGCGTGATGGTACATGCCTGTAATCCCAGTATTTGCGAGGCTGAGAAAAGAGGATTGCAGGTTCAAGACCAGCCTCAGCAAAGTAGCGAGACTCTCAGCAAAGTAGCAAGACCCTGTTTCAAAACAAAAAAATTTTAAAAAGGAAAAGGGGGGCTGGAGGAAGAATACCCCTGGGTTCAATCCCCAATACAAAAAAAAAGTAGGAACTCTGCTAGCCTACACATTTGTGTTTTTTGTTTTTTTTTTTTTTTTTTGCAGTGCTGGAGACCAAGCCCAGGGTTTTGGGCATGCTAGGTAAGCCCACTGAACTACACCCCCAGTGTACAGTCCTAAGTCCCTACTTTTTACATTTAGAGGACTCCAACCCCATTCTAGTGGTTAAAGATAGGGAATTAATTTCCAAGAGTCATATTATCTAGTGAGTTTACCCAGGTTCACCCTGTGGTTATCCAGGGCCCAGGTCTAAGCTTCTCCTGCAGGTTTCCAATGACCCTGGTATTTATGGCTTCGTTTAGAAACCGATGTGCCCTTGGCCAGGTGTGGTGGCTCACACTTGTAATTCCAGTACTTGGGAGGCTGAGACAGGAGGATCACAGGTTCAAGGACAGCCTCAGCAAGTAGTGAGACTTTAATCAACCTAGTGAGACCCTATTGTTTATTATTGTTTCCAAATAAAAATAAAATAGGGCTGGGGGTGTAGCTCAGAGGAAGAATGCCCCTGGGTTCAATCCCCAGTACCACAGTGCCCTCCTCAGAGGCACACAGTGAGCACTCCCGTGGCTCCCCCTGTAATCAAGGAGCTTTGTGCAGCCTCCCCCAAGAAGAGACAGTGGCCTGGGTTCAGTGTAGTGGTGTGCCATCTGGTACCATGTGGCCTGTGTTGACTGCAGCATCCAGGCTTCCAGGGAGGCTGTGCTGGGAACCAAACCTAAGACCCACCACCAAGGCACCAAATGACAGGCCTGGCACCTCCAGTCCAAAACTGGACTGGACACAGGGAGGTGCAAATGGATCCTAAGAAACACTTCCTTCTTCCCTTGCCTCTGCAGGAGGGAATGACTGCAAGAGAGATCCATCATTAGGGACACTCATGCCAAGTTAACAGAAGTTATTTTCCTGCCAAAGAAAGCGCTGCCTCCGCCAGAAGTTGCCAGTGAGCTGGAAATAACGACTGTTACAAGCTGTGAGGCCTTGTTGCCATGGACAGCAAGGATATCTGAGGCTGGCACCCATCCATTGCCTGAGATGTACGAGGGAGTCCCTAATGTTCTTGAATGACATCACCTAAGACACTCTGGGATGGGGAATTCCATGGCACCCGCCCCCAGACCTCCTTCCACGGTGGCTAGTCCTACCGCTGACCAGAATCTTTTCTGAGCTTTGCTTTATTTTCAAATAAAGAACAAGCAGCTTCACCTAACCTGGGTATTCATTCTTCTTGTGGGTCTGATACTGTTTCCCAATTCTTGAGAGGATAGACTTGGTAAGGTCTGGAGAACTAATTCAGAGTCTTAGGGGAGGTGGTGGGAGAAATGAGCTGAGATATATAAACCCACTCGTTGGAAAGGTATAAATATATGGGATGAACTAGAGGAGACAGGGAGGGAGGGACACAAGTAATCCAGGTTTCTAGTTAAAGGGAAAAGAGATTTGCTTTCATTAAAATAAGGTAGTTGGAATGCCAGGCGTGGTGGCGCATGCTTGTAATCCCAGTACTTGGGAGTCTGAGACAGGAGGATCCAGGTTCGTAGCCAGCCTCAGCTACTTAGTGAGGCCCTCCGCAACCTAGTGAGACCCTGTTTCAAAATAAAGAACAAAAAATAGGACTGGGGGTGTAGCTCAGAGGTAGAATGCCCCCAGGTTCAATCCCCAGTTCTGCAAAAAAAAATAAAATAAAAATAATAATAATAATAATAAGGTAGTTGGAGTAGGGCACATAGGTGCACACCTGTCATCCCAGTACTTGGGAGGCTGAAACAGGAGGATTACAGGTCTGCGGTCAGCCTCAGCAACTTGGTGAGGCCCTCCACAACTTAGTGAGACCCTGTTTCAAAATAAAAGAATAAAATAGGGCTGGGGGTATAGCACAGTAGCAGAATGCCCCTGGGTTCCATCCCCAGTACCACAAAAAAAAAAAAAAAAGTAAAAGGGCTGGGATGTAGTTCAATGGTAGTACACCCTTGGGTTCAATGCCCAGTACCACAAAAATAAAAATAAAAACAAGCCAGGCATGATGGCATATACTTGTAATCCCACAATTTGGGAGACAGACCGGAGGATTGCAGGTTTGCAGCCAGCCTCAGCTTAGTGAGATCCTGTTCCAAAATAGAAGAATAAAATAGGGATGGGGGTGTAGCTCAGAGGTAGGATTCCATCCCCAGTATAAATAAATGAATGAATAAATAAATAAATGTTGGAATCTAGTAAGTTCAAAAGGATAATAGAGCTTTTTTTTTTTTTTTTTGCGGTACTGGGGATTGAACCCAGGCACATTCTACCTCCGAGCTACACCCCAGCCCTATTTTTTATTCTTTATTATGAAACAGGGTCTCACTAAGTTGCAGAGGGCCTCACTAAGTAGCTGAGGCTGGCTGTGAACCCAGATCCTCCAGTCTCAGCCTCCCAAGTACTAGGATTACAAGCATGCACCACCACACTTCTTTTAAAAAAAATTTTTACTGTTTTTTTTTTGTGTGTGTGGTACTGGGGATTGAACCCAGGGGCATTGTACCTCCAAGCTCCACCCCCAGCCCAACTTTTCATTCTTTATTTTGAAACAGGGTCTCACTAAGTTGCGGAGGGCCTCACTAAGTGGCTGAGGCTGGGATCCTCCTGTCTCGGCCTCCCAAGTACTGGCATTATAAGCGTGTGCCAGCTAATATAGCTTTTACAAGCTTCGTTACTACCAGGGAAAGAGAAAAGCTAGTGAGCCAGCTCTATCAGATGTTGACCTGGTCCGGTGTGGAGCAGCCTCCTAACCTACATACACATGATACATGTGATTTTCTTCCATAGACCCCACACCAAGCCAGGACATTGCTAAAGCATCGTGTCCATTCTACAGTTCTCATGAGGAAAGCCTTACCTAGAACTATCTATTGTAACCTACACATCCATCCTCCTTTCTAAGACTTACCAGCCCAAGTTTTCCCCACATTAAGAGAATTGCTAGGCCGGGCGTGGCGGAGACCAGAGGATCCAGGTTCGCGGCCAGCCTCAGCTACTTAGTGAGGCCCTCCGGAACTTCATGAGACCCAGTTTCAAAATAAAGGATAAAAAAAATAGGGCCGAGGGCATAGCTCAGAGGTAGAATGCCCCTGGGTTCAATCCCTGGTACCGCAAAAAAAAAAAAAAAAAAAAAAGAGTATTGCTTCAGAGCAAAGGTCTCTAGTTAGCGACAGACCCAAGAATAAATGGAAGGTATCTGGCGAGTCACTTACCAACAGGGCGGGCAACAACCACTGTGGGAACCAATGAGCTCCAGTATCCAGAAAGCACAAGGAGCCAGGCATGGTGGCCCAGGCCTGTAATCCCCGCACCTGGACAGCCCAGACGGGAGGAACATAGGTTCCAGGTCAGGCTCAGCAATTTAGTGAGACCGTTTCCAAATAACAAATAAGGACTGGGGGTAGAGCTCAGAGGTAGAATATACCCCCCCCCTTTTGTGGTACACGGGATACAACCCAGGGGCATTCTACCTCTGAGCTGCACCCCAGCCCTATTTTATTTTTATTTGGAAACAGGGTCTCGCTAGGTTGATTAGTCTCACTACTTGCTGAGGCTGTGCTTGAACCTGCCATCCTCCTGTCTCAGCCTCCCAAGTACTGGGATTACAGGCATGGGCCACCACACCTGGCTTCTTTACTTTTATTTTGAAACAGGATCTTGCTAGGTTGCTCTTGAACCTGTGATCCTCCCATCTCGGCCTCCCAAGTACTGGGGATTACAAGTGTACACCATTTTTTATTCTTTTTTTTTTCTTTTTCTTTTTGTACTGGGGATTGAAACCAGGGGCATTCTACCTCTGAGGTACATCTCCAGACTTTAACTTTTTTTTGCAGTACTGGGGATTGAACTCAGGAACATTCTACCTTCACACTACACCCCCATCCCTATTTTTCATTCTTTATTTTGAAACAGGGTCTCACTAAGTTGCACAGGGCCTCACTAAGTAGCTGAGGCTGGCTACAAACCTGCGATCCTCCTGTCTCAGTCTCCCAAATACTGGGATTACAGGAAAGTGCCACCACACCCAGCTATTTTTAAAATTTTTGAAACAGGGTCTCACTAAATTACCACATGCTGGCCTCCAACTTGTGATCCTCCTGTCTCAGCCTCCCAAGTACTAGGATTTTTCTTTTTTTGGTACTGGGGATTCAACCGAGGAGCATTCTACCTCTGAGCTACACCCCCAGCCCAATTTTATTCTTTTATTTTGAAACAGAATCTCACTAGGTTGCAGAGGGCCTCATTAATTGGCTGAGGCTGGCCGCAAACCTGCAATCCTCCTGTCTCAGCCTCCCAAGCACTGGGATTACAAGCATGCACCTCCATGACTGGCTACCTTGAGCAGTTTAAATGGCACTGTGGTTTCAGGGCCACCTGGGTATGAGAACAGTTAGTATCTACCATTGGGTTTCTCCTCTTCAGTAACTAAAAGATAAACCAAAGACAAAATTATCTATCTAGTGTGTCCCAGGTTTCTTTATTTAAGAACAAAGTATTGAGTGATGGGGGGATTAAAATCAAGAGCATCATTGCCCTTCACCTTCCCTCCAGCCAGTCCCCCTAAACTCTCTGCCCCCACCCTTTGCGCTTCCAATTCCTTCCTTAGTGAATGAAGAACTCCATCTCCAAAGCCTTGGCTTGGACTCCAGGTCCTCTTCCCCTAGCTTCTCCCCTCCTCCATCCCTGGGAAGGGCCGGCACCTTAATTTAGAGGCATAGGAGAGCCCAGAGTGGCGACAGAGACGGGAGGGAAGGCTTCACCCTCAGGGAAAGGTACAGAGGAGTAGAGCGAGGGAAAATGAGGGCTCCCGTAGCCTGGGGTACCAAAAGGGGGCCCTGGGGCCAGAGGAAAGGGGACAGGTCCCCTTGGGAAAGGAGACCCCGCAGGCTCAAAACCCTCTCGCTGGGAATAGTTACTGCTTGATCGTTTGCCCTTCTGGCGCCGGTTACAGAACCACACTCGGACCACCTGGGAATGGATGACAGGGGAGAGTGACATTAGACCAGAAGCTCCTGGAGGTAGGCTGCCTCTGATCAGTGCATTTTTGTGTATGTGTGCAGTACTAGGGATTGAACCTAGGGGTGTTCTATCTTCGAGCTACACCCCCAGCCCTTTTTTTCTTTTCTTTGTGTGTGTTGTTTTTGAAACAGGGTCTTGCTAGATTACTGAGAGTCTCGCTACATTGCTGAGGCTATCCTTGAACCTGCAATCCTCCTGTCTCAGCCTCTCAAGTACTGGAATGACAGGCGTGTGCCACCATGCCCAGCTTGATTCAAAGCCAACAGACCTGGAGTGGCGGCAGGCAGGAGCTAGAGCTAGGGAGAGGGAGTGGCAACTGGGGAAGAGAGGGATCCGGAGGCCACAGGGCCAGGCACGGGGCACTCACATCCTTCTCGAGCCCGAGCTCCTGGGCGATGGCGTTGATCTGCTGCAGTGTGGGCTTCGGGCACTGCAGGAACATGGTCTCCAGGTTGCCCTTCACTCGGTTCTCAATGCTCGTTCGCTTCCGCTTTCGGGCCTGCGTGAGGTTCTCCGTTTTGCATATCTAGGCAGGTAGGGGAGGGTAACAAGGGAAGGCTTTGGACCTGCTGAGCAGTGACTAGAGAGCAAATTACTCAGGGGACATTGACTGGCTATGTGCCCAGAGACAGCAGGTATGAAAAAGGAGGAACCAGCCAAGCACAGCAGTACATGCTTATAATCCCAGCACATGGGAGGCTAAGACAGACAGAAGGATTGCAGGTTTGAGGCCAGCGTTCAGCAATTTAAGAGAGACCCTCAGTAACTTAGTGAGAGTCTGTTTCAAAAAAATAAATAGAGCCGGGCGTGGTAGCGCACACTTGTGATCTCAGTACTTGGGAGGCTGAGACAGGAGGATTGCTGGTTCAAGGCCAGCCTCAGCGATTTACTGAGGCTCTCAGAAACTTAGCAAGACCCTGTTTCCAAATAAAAAATAAAATAGGGCTGGGGGTATAGCCTAGAGGTAGAAGGCCCTTGGGTGCCATCCCCAGTACCACAAAAAATAAATAAATAAATAAAATAAATAGAGCTGGGTGTGATGGCACATGCCCAGTTATCCCAGTATTTGGGAGGCTGAGACAGGAGGACTACAGGTTCAAGGACAGCCTCAGCAAGTAGTGAGACTCTTAGCAACCTAGAGAGACCCTGTTTCAAAATAAATAAAATAAAATAGGGCTGGAAGTATAGCTTGGAAGTAGAATGCCCCTAAGTTCAAGCCCCAGTATCACAATAAAATAAAATAAATACATAAATAAATAAGAGCCAGGCGTGGTGGCATACACTTATAATCCCAGTACTTGGGAGACTGAGACAGGAGGATCGCAGGTTCAAGGCCAGCCTCAGCAATTTAGGGAGACCCTCAGCATCTTAGACTGTTTCAAAATAAAAAATAAAATAGGGCTGGGGGTGTACCTTGGAGGTAGAATGCCCCTGGGTTCAATCCCTAATACAAGAAATAAATAAATAAATACATAGGGCTGGACGCAGTGGCACTGTAATCCCAGTACTTGGGAGGCTGAGATAGGAGGCTCCTAGTTTCAAGGCCAGCCTTGAGCAACTTAGGGAGGCCCTGTTCAAAATAAAAAATAAAAATGGCTGGAGATATAGATCTGAGGTAGAATGTCCCTGGGATCAATTCCCAGTTCTAAATAAGCAAATAAATAAATAAATAAGGGCTGGGGGTAGCCGGGTGTGGTGACACAGGCTTGTAATCCCAGTACTTGGGAGGCTAAAACAGGAAGACCAAAAGTTCAAGGACAGCCTCAGCAACTTTGTGAGACCCTGTCTCAAAGTTAAAAAAAATAAAAAGGGCTGGAGGTGTAACTCAGAAGTAGAATGCCCTTGGGTACAATCCCCAGTACCAAAAAAACAGGCATGGTGGTGCACGCTTGTAATCCCAGTACTTGGGAGGCTGAGACCAGAGGATCTGGGTTTGCAGCCAGCCTCAGCTACTTAGTGAGGCCCTCCACAGTTTAGTGATACCCTGTTTCAAAAATAAAGAATAAAAAATAGGCTGGGGGTATAGCCCAGAGGTAGAATGCCTGTGGGTTCAATCTCCAGCACTGCAAAAAAAAAAAAAAAAAGAAAAGAAAAAGAAAAAGAAAAAAAAAGAAAGAAAGAAAAAGGAGGAACCTAGAAAGGTGGGTTTGGACCTGGAGCTCTGGACCTTCTTTTTGCAGAAATGATCAACTGCATCCCACTGAGAACTGCTGCCCTGGACGAGTTTGCAGTTCAATGTAGAGTGCGATAGAAGAGAGAGAGATGCTGCCCCCGTGTGGGAGAAGAAGGGGCTGAAAGATAAAAAAGAAAGAAAGTTGCAAGGCCAGGGTGCAAGGATGGAAACTGGGCAGTGACTCAGCAGACGGGGTGCACCTCACCTCCTGGAGGTTCTCGTTGTTGTCGGCTTCCTCCACCCACCTCTGTAGCAGGGGCCGCAATTTGCACATGTTCTTGAAACTGAGCTGCAGAGCTTCAAAGCGGCAGATGGTGGTTTGGCTGAACACCTTCCCTGGGAGAGGGGGTCAAAAGAGATGCTCATGTGACAGCACACAGGGTACCCCACGACCTCCAGACCCAGACCTCACCCCTCTTCCAGCCCTCAGGAGCTCTCACACCAGGGACCCACCTTTTCTTTTTCTCTTTTTTGTGATACTGGGAATTGAACCCAGGGGCCTTCTACCTCCCGTGCTACACCCCCAGCCCTGTATTTTTTATTTGGAAACAGGGTCTCGCTAAGTTGCTAAGAGCCTCACTAAATTGCTGAGGCTGGCTGCAAACCCGCGATTCCCCTGTCTCAGCCTCGCAAGTACTGGGATTACAGGCATGGGCCCACTTTCTCCCAGAGGCAGCTCCAGCCCCAAGTGTCTTCACCCCACCCCCACCCCTGAATGATGGTGAGAGTAGAACCTGCCCCCAAAACCCTCTCCGCTCACTCCCTTGGTGGGAAGGAAAGGTCTAAGTTGAGGAATGTTCCTTCCAAGGGAGATGTGGTCCCTGTAGGTGAGCAGAGCATGCTGAGGGGGACCCACCAAAGAGAACCCCCAGGGTGAGCCCCACATCAGCCTGGGTATATCCCAGGGTGATCCTCTTCTGCTTCAACACCTTGGCAAATTCCTCAAGTTCTTTTTGCAGAGCTTCGACGTCCTGGTACTGCATTAAAAAAGGAAGAGGACTTGTAAGAATACAGACACACCAGTTACTAATCTCCCTTTTCCATTTAGGGTTCAAGAATCTGACTGCAAAGCCAGGTGTGGTGGCACACACCTGTAATCCTAGTACTTGGGAGGCTGAGACAGGAGGATCGCAGGTTCTAGCAGTCTCAGCAATTTAGAGAGACGGTTTCAAAATTAAAAATAAAAGCCGGGCGTGGTGGCGCATGCTTGTAATTCCAGTACTTGGGAGGCTGAGACCAGAGGATCACAGGTTCACAGCCAGCCTCAGCTACTTAGTGACGCCCTCAGCAACTTAGTGAGACCCTGTTTCAAAATAAAGAATAGCCAGGCATGGTGGCGCACGCTTGTAATCCCAGTACTTGGGAGGCGGAGACCGGAGGATCGGGGTTTGCGGCCAGCCTCAGCTACTTAGTGAGGCCCTCTACAACTTCATGAGACCAGGTTTCAAAATAAAGGATAAAAAAATAGGGCGAGGGGCGTAGCTCGGAGGTAGAATGCCCCTGGGTTCCATCCCCGGTTCCGCAAAAAAAAAAAAAAAAACCAGAATAAAAAATAGGGTTGTGGGTGTAGCTTGGAGGTAGAATGGCCCTGGGTTCAATTCCCAGTACCACAAAAAATAAATAAAAAATATAGCCAGGCGTGGTGGCACATGCTAGTAATCCCAATACTTCGGAGGCTGTGACAGGAGGATCACAGGTTAAAGGACAGCCTCAGCAAGTAGTGAGACTCATCAACCTAGAGAGACCCTGTATCAAAAAAAAAAAAAAAAAAAAAAAAAAAAAGGAATCTGACTGCAGCCCCCAAGGAATGGTCTACAGGAATATCTCAGCCTCCCAGGCTATCCATATAACCTCTAGAAATAGCCGATACACAAACATCGCTCACACAGTCACTGCCTATCATGTGCCAGTTTCCAGGCACGTCCAGTGCATGTGGAGCACCATGCAAAGATGGAAAGTCAGGCTCTGGGCTCCATGAAAACACCTACCAGGTGATATGGGAAGCTCCTGCCTGCCAACTCTACTTTCACAGGCTCTCTGACTCGAGAACTAACCCCCCGTTTGAAGAAGTTTTGAGACTAGAGAAATAGAGGAAAATGTCTGTCTGAGTCTAAATTCAATATACCCTCCCCAACTTGTTTCCAAGGCCCCAAACAGCCGGACATGGTGGCACATGCCTATAATCCCAGTACTTGGGAGGCTGAGGCAAGAGGATCGCAGGTTCAAGGCCAGCCTCAGTAATTTAGCAAGACCCTGTTTCAAAATGAAAAATAAAATAGGGCTGGAGTGTAACTCAGAGAGAGAAAGCCTCTGGGCTCACCTTCAGTACTAAAAAAAAAAACCCAGTAAAGCAGGGTGGGCAATTATAGAAGGTGACAATTTGTGTGTGTGTGTGTGTGTGTGTTACAGGGGATGGAACCCAGGGGTCTTCTACCTCTGAGTTACACCCCCCAGCCCAATTTTATTCTTTTATTTTGAAACAAGGTCTCACTAACTTGCAGAGGGCCTCACTAAATTGCTGAGGCTGCCTTGGAACCTGCGATCCTCCTGTCTCAGCCTCCCAAGTACTGAGATTACAAGTGTGTGCCACCACACCTGACAGAAGGTGACAATTTTAAATAAGAATTCAAAGAAAATGAAATGTGATGAGGTAGCCGGGCGTGGTGGCGCACGCTTGTAATCCCAGTACTTGGGAGGCTGAGGCCGGAGGATCCGGGTTCGCAGCCAGCCTCAGCTTCTTAGTGAGGCCCTCTGCAACTTAGCGAGACCCTGTTTCAAAATAAAGAATAAAAAATAGGGCTGGGGTGGAGCTCGGAGGTAGAATGCCCCTGGGTTCAATCCCCAGTACCGCAAAAAAAAAAAAAAAAAAAATGTGATGAGGTCAGAGGAGGAAGAGCTGGGCAGATCCAATAGCTGTTTTGGCGACTTTGGTTCACGGAATGAAATGATCGATCTACTTTCAGTTGTTTTGTTTTGGGTTTTTTGGTAATGGGGATTGAACCCAGAGGCCTTCTACCTCTGAGCTACACCCCCGATGCTATTTTATTAGTGAGAGTCTCACTACTTGCTGAGGCTGTCCTCAATCCTGCAATCCTCCAATCTCAGCCTCCCAAGTACTGGGATTACAAGTGTGTGCCACTGTGCCCGGCTGACTCTCAGATTTTAAAACATTGACTCCAGTCTGATGTGTTGTCAACAGATGGGCAAGGCAGCAAGGGTATTATCTGGAAAGACTATTGCAGTAGTCTCAGTACAGACATTCGTGACTGGGAAGGGGGGGTAGGACACAATTAATGTAGGATGTACTTCGAAGGTAAAGACAGAATTTCCTAAGGAGTGGGGTGTAGGATTTGAGGAACAAAAATGGCTGGTTCTGGCCGGGAGCGACTGTGATGGGATGGGGCAGCTCAGGGCATCCCGGCAGCAAACAAAAAATGCGGATGTCTCAATGGGAGGGTGAGAGGAAGGAAGGATAGATTTAGCAGAGTTTGAAAGACTGCGCCCTGGAGCACTCCAGTGAAGGGACTGGGACCAAGGAGCAGCCAGGGAGAACACACGCGGCCATTGTGTGTCCTGCAAGGTGTAAGGAAAATGTTTCAATGGAGACCGATCCTATCAGATTCAAATAGGCGGATTTTCATCCCCACTTCTGCTCAGCCATGACTCCAACCTGTAAATGTCTTCTAAGCTTCTCCAAGTCATATTTTGGAACTTTGAAATAAGGTAAACCACAGTTCAAATCCTCGCCTCATTTGGAATTAAGACCCGTGAAATAAGTTAATACTGCCTCCCTCAGAGATTCTCTGACAGCTAATGGGATAATGATGTATAAACGGAGCAGACCGCCAGGCACTTAGGAAGTAGACCCCAATTGGCAGCCATTATTATTCAGCCATCACCTCCTTGGCAGAGTGGCTGGGGCTGCTGGCTTGAGTCCTATCCACTGACACCTTGGGTGAGGGCGAATGGTTTTGTACTTGATCTCTAATTGGTCACAATTGTCGCTTCAGAGTCCTGGAAGATACACAGTCCCCAGCAGGGCTGGAGGCCCTTGGTCCCTCCGCAAACCCTGCACACTCACACAATGGCCTGGAGATAACTTCTCCCACGATTTCTCTTTCTTGTTTACAACACAAGGAATGGAGGTTGAGATCGATCCAATCGGTACCTCCTGCGTCTAATGGTGACTCACCGCGGGGCTGGAAGCAGAGGTCGAGGGC
Source organism: Glis glis (assembly GCA_004027185.1). NCBI lineage: Eukaryota > Metazoa > Chordata > Mammalia > Rodentia > Gliridae > Glis > Glis glis. The sequence continues at coordinate 18,081 of PVJS01024293.1, forward strand.
AGACAGGCCCTAAACTTGACTGGAGGGAATCCCAACTCCAAAGGCCACCTACAGCCCGGCAGGACCTCCTATCAGAACCCAGTCACACCCTGGCCTTTGAGGAACAATAACCCCGGATAAGCTCCGTGTTTATCCTCAGGCCATGCTTAACCCGAAGGCCAAGATCCTGGGCCGGCAAAGGATCAAATTTTCCAAATGGGCTAAGGGTGGGAGGAGGGACTCACATCCACCCAGGCTGAGGCTGGAGTAGGTGCTGGGCTGGTACTGAGCTAGCAAGCAACCTGACTGTGGGCAGGCCTAGGAGCGCAAGAGACCTACTAGACAGGCCGAAGCTGGAGAAAGGGCCGATCTGGGCCAGCTTGGGGCTCACCTCGAAATTCAGGCTTCTACCTTGTCCCAGCCACCCAGGGCCACCTGCGGTCACCACACCCCCTCTGCCTAGGCCAGCGGCTCTGGCCTGCCCCCCTGGGTTCCAGACCTGGGCAGCTGCAAGTGACCACTTCCCCTCATCGCGGCCCCTGCCAGCCCCACCACGACCCACAGCCAGTCCCCAGTCGCATCCCACTCACCTCCTCAGAGTTTCGCTCCGGCTCCTTCTCCACTTTCAAGGCACTCAGAGGGTTGGCAGCGCAGGGCTCCGGGGAGGCCCCCTCGGAGCTGCTCTCCACCCCGGCTGCCACTTCGCCCTTGGGCTGAGAGGTCTCCCGGCCGCCTTGGGGCACCAGGCCCATTCCAACCGGAGGTCCACAGCAGGCCACCCCTCCGCAGAACTCGTACGGTGGGGTGCACGGGGGAATCCCCCACACCTCCGGGCCAGGCCCAACCACCGGCCCAATTCCTGGCCCACTGGGAGGGCCTGGGAAGCTAAGCCAGGTCCGAGGGTCAACCCAGCCTGGCTCAGGCCCCCCGGACCCATCGCCCCCACCGCCCGGCGGGGGCGAGAAGGCGAAGTCCGAAGCCAGATGGCCGGCCATGGGGAAGAAGGGCACCCCCAAGCCGGGGCCCTGAAGAAATAAGGGCTCACCAAGGGACCGCTCTACACCTCTCTCCCACTCCAATCCCACCCACTAGCCTTGACCTCTGGCCCCGCCCCCTGGATGGGTGGAGGAGAGGACGGTGGGGGTGGGAGAAACTGAGGCGAAAGTGATTTGCCCTGGTGGTGGCAGTGGTGTCAACGCAAGGGAAAAGCTGGGGACAGCCAACTGAACACCCCTCCGGGCCCGGCATGCCTCGGAGCTGTCTAGGATCCCCTGGACACCTCCTCCATGTTCTTCAGGAACCAGGTGCTTGACTTTTTCTCCAAAGCCCCGTGGCACTTTCCCCTCACTGGGGCCCACCAGCCCCCCCCTCAGCTCCTCAAATGTTTATTTATGTATTTAGTACTGGGGATTGAATCCAGGGATGTTCTATCTCCAAGCCACATCCCCAGCCCTTTTTTTCAATCTTTTATTTTGAAATAGGGTTTCACTAAGTTGCTGAGGGTCTTGCTAAATAGCTTCAGCTGGCCTTGAACCTGCTGTGATCCTCCAGTCTCGGACTCCCAAGTTCTGGGATTACAAGCATGCGCCACCATACCCTGCTTCAATTTTTTTTTTTTTTTTTTGCAGTACTGGGATTGGAACCCAGGGGAATTCTACCTCTGAAACACACCCCCAACCCTATTTTTTATTCTTTATTTTGAAACAGGGTCTCACTAAGTTGCGGAGGGCCTCACTAAGTAGCTGAGGTTGGCCGCAAACCTGCGATCCTTCTGTCTCAGCCTCCCAAGTACTGGGATTACAAGTGTGCGCCACCACGCCCGGCTCTTCAAATATTTATTGAATGTGTGTGCCAAAGACTTCTGGGCCACCCCTCAATTCCTTAACAGTCATACGCACTGGCCAGCTACCCCCTTCCGCCTCCCCCACCCCCATCCAGATACTGGCCAAATCCAGTTAGCCTGCAGCCTCAGAGGCCAGGCACCCATCTACCCAGCCTGCCACGGTCCATGCTATTTCCAGGGGCAGATTACCGGACCTGTGTTTTAAGAGTCTCCACATCTAACACTCATGGATTAAAACACACACACACACACACACACACACACACACACACTTCCCTATATAGGGACCAGGCTCTGGATTGACTAGGCCTAATTTTTCCAACCTATGGCCAGACAGAGGGAACCCCACTACAAAACCTGCACATCAGGCCCCCTGTTCCCTCCCAGTCAGGGACTCGGGCATCTACTATCACAGCAAGTGGAGTTCTCCCTCCCCCACCTCCCCATCTCAGGCCTCCAGCCCCAGTTCCTGGGTGAGAAAACCAAGGGGATGGGAGGAGAGTGGAGAAAAAAAATATCTGACTTCTGGTTCAAAGAGGCCTGGGAGGGCTGGGGGGAGGGGGCAGGACAATGGCCTTGGCTGGACAATCCCAACCCCCAGAGGAGGCAGCTCTAACCCTAAACAAGTGCTCCACCCTTGAATGGACCAGGATGGCTCCCCTGGGGACAACTTCCTGCCCCCAGCCCCCCAGCCCCAAGCCCCTCACACAGAATCTCCCTCCGAGGGCTCCTCTTGCAAACTCCCCTCCCAGTCCCCGCAGAGACTGAGCTGCAGACCTGCAGTCACTAAGGGCCAACAGCTAGGCCCTAGGAATCCTGCGCCCCCTACCTCTAGGGACTCTGGCTTCCAGCCTCGGCACCCACCCCTCCCCCAGCCCCCTAGGTCATGGGATGTACTTTGTTTAGGGGGACTGGCCGGAGGAAAGATACAGAGGAGGTAGTGATTTGGAGGAGGGGTGCAGGAAGCCTACCCTAAGCTGCCCACAGGCTCTATTTTTCTGGGCCTGGTCTGAGTGTCTTGGGGGCTCAAGATGCAGGCCTAGAGCTCGATTGTGTTTGCAAGAGAATAGGTGCAGTTTGTAGGTCTGCTCCCAAAACTCGTCCTAAGTGACTGCCCCAGGTAAATCAGGGGCTCGACAAAGTCCCCAAAGCTTCAAAGGGCAGGATTCTGAGCCTGGACTACCTGTCTCTGCTCACTCCAGACCCAGCCCCGTCTTGGGGAGGAGGTTGTTTACTGGGGTCAGTGGCTCTGTGTGCCTTTGGGGGGAGGGGAAGCTGTGACTGAGGGTCTTCATCTTGGTATCATGAGTCTCCTTTTTGTGGAACTGGGGATTGCATTCTACCTCCAAGCTACACCCCCAACCTTATTTATTTATTATTTATTATTTATTTGATACAGGGTCTTGCTAAATTGCTGAGGCTGGCCTCGAACCTGCTGTCCTCTCATCTCAACCTTCCAAGTACTGGGATTACAGGCATCTACCACCGCACCTGGCCATACTTGAATCTCTCTCTCTCTTTTTTTTTTTTTTTTTTTTTTTTTTTGGTACTAGAGATTGAACCCAAGGAGTTCTACCTCTGAGCTCTTTTTATTTTTATTTCTTTATTGTGGCCTTGGAGATGGAACACAGGGGCAATCTACCTTTGAGCTATACACCCAGCCCTATTTAATTTTTATTTTGAATCATGGTCTCCCTAAATTGCGGAGGGCCTCACTAAGTAGCTGAGGCTGACCTCAAACCTGCAATCCTGCAAGTACTGGGATTACAAGTGTGCGCCATCACGCGCCCGGCTGCCCTTTTTATTTTGAAACAGGGTCTAAATTGCTGAGGCTGACCTCGAACCTGCGATCCACCTGTCTCAGCCTCCCAAGTACTGGGATTACAGGCCTGTTCTGCTGCACCCAGCTATCGTGAGTCTTTTGAGATTGTTTTGTATTTTTCCCTCTAAGCCTGTGTCATGTCACCTCTGTTCGTGTGTCCTACTCCCAGCCGTGTATCCTTCTGGGGACCACTAACCGTATGCATGCAGGTCAGTATTTCCCATAGGTCAGTTTGAAGATCTCTGGGCCGTGGGGCTGGAGCTGTGTTCACATCTCAGCTACGAACTGCCCCAAGAGGCCTGGTGCGGGTGGAGAGATGAGCTTTGGAGCCAGAGGGGCCCCTCCCCTGTCATCTCCTCAACCCTTAGGACAGAGCGATCACAGCACCTTTGTCATGCATTTTTCTCCTGTCAGCCCACATGGCCTCCTGGAGGAGGGGGAGGGGCAGGCTGAAATCCCCTACACCAGGGTTTCTCAGTCATTGCTAGCATCTAGCTCCTAGAGACTCCCTCCCAAGCCAGTCCAGAGCACCCCTGGTACCCCCGTCCCGACTTACCCACTCACCACCACCCACGTTTATTTTTTTGAGGGGGAGAGGGCTACTGGGGATGGAATTCAGGGGCATTCTACCTCCGAGCTACACCCCAGCCCTTTTTTTTGTGTGTGTGGTACTGGGAATTGAATCCAGGGGCATTCTACCTCTGAGCTACACCCCCAGCCCTATCTTATTTATTTTTTATTTATTTTTTGAAACAGGGTCTCACTAAGTTGCAGAGGGCCACGCTAAATTGCTGAGGCTGGCTGCAAACCTGCAATCCTCAGGTCTCAGCCTCCTAAATACCGGGATTACAAGCGTGTGCCACCACACCCAGCTCCTTTTTATTTTTATTTTTTATATTGAAACAGTCTTACTAAGTTGCTGAGGGGTTCACTAAATTGCTGAGGCTGTCCTTGAACCTGCAATGCTCCTGTCTCAGCCTCCCAAGTACTGGGATTACAGGTGTGCACCACCACCCTTGTTTTTTGGATTCTAATTTGTAGTTGGCCTGGGCAAGAGGCCCATTCCGGAGAGGCACCTGGGTGCCTGGGTTTCTGGCTGGGACATCTGAGCCAGGTCAGCCCATGCACGCTTCGAGTCTGATCTGGAACTTAAATATCAAGTAAATTTGGAGAGTCCTAGCAGGTTCCCCCTGGGTGCCCAGTGCTGCTGGGAGGCTGAAGCTTGCTCCTCCCCCTTCTCCACCCTCCTGTTAGGCCTGAAGGCCTCACTGACCTAGACCAGCTCTCCCCAGGCCTGGCCCTCTACTATTTGTTCCTATTGGGCCTGGAAGAGACTGGAAGCCAGCCTGAGTCTTAAGAATGGGCTTCTTGATTCTCCTGGGCCTTAGAGAGTCAACAAAACACCTCAGATCCCCCAAACCAATTTGAGACTGTCCACACAAACTCTGCACATATACCTTTATTACAGGTCAACATTAAGGCCCTTCCCAGAGCTCTGCCTGGAGGCCCAGGGAGGCCAGGTGAGAGCCACCTCCTGGCTGCAAAAGGGCGCGAAGGGCAGCTTTGTTGCTGTGAGTTCAGCCATCCCTCACTGGGGCCTGGGGCCTGGGGGTACAGTTTGACTTGAAAATTGGGTATGGTGGTATGCGCCTATAATCCCAGTACTTGGGAGACTGAGACAGGAGAATCAGCAATTTAGCAAGTCCCTGTTTCAAAATAAAAAGGGCTGGGGGTATAGCTCAGAGACAGAATGCCTAGGGTTCAATCCTCAGGAAAGAATAAAGAGAGAGAGAGAGAGAGATTTAAAAATCTCAGATGAGCCGGGTGTGGTGGTGCACGCTTGTAATCCCAGTACTTGGGAGACTGAGACCAGAGGATAGGGTTTGCGGCCAGCCTCAGCTACTTAGTGAGGCCCTCTGTAACTTAGTGAGACCCTGCTTCAAATTAAAGAATAAAAAATAGGGCTGGGGGTGTAGCTCAGTGCTGGAATGCCCCTGGGTTTAATCCCCAGTGCCGCAAAAAAAAAGTCTCAGATGAAGGCCAGGCGTGGTGACACATGCTTGTAATACCAGTACTTGGGAGGCTGAGACAAGAGGATCACAGGTTCAGTTCGAGGACAGCCTCAGCAAGTAGTGAGACTCTCATCAACCTAGTGAGACATATTTTTTCAATCCCCAGTAACACACACACACACACACACACACACACACACACACAGTCTCAGATGGGGTCTTCTCTACCAGACCTAGGAAACCACTTGTTCTGACTTGTGGGTTCTGTCAATCTGAAAGCAAGAAAGGGAATGAAGAAGGTATGAAGAGAGAAGGGTTCAGGCCTGGCCCACCTTGGACATGATCTTCCTTAATCTCAATTTACGCATCTCCCACCGCTCACTGTAGACCGCCCCCCTGCTTGTCAGCAACCGACCCTCTCATCTCCCAGTGAGACCTGCAAACAACTCGGGTCTTCTCCCAAATCCAGGGAAGTCAGCCCTCCAGCGATAGTCTGTAGGGAGCTGGGGGTGGGGAAGCTGGGAGGAGCAGTTAGGAGTACTGCAGAAGGCCAAGGACCAGGGTTCTGAGGCCTGGCTCTGACGTCCCAACTAAGGGCACCTCCCCTTCTGTGCCTCAGTTTCCTTACCTAATCAAGAGGAGTTGGGATAAATGAACTCTAAATTTCCTTCCAATGTGGACAGAAAATGCTGTTCCACTCCCACACATCCTCCTATCTATCCTCATATACTTGACACAGGAATCTTTCTCTATTTTCTCTCTCCCTTTCTTTCTTTCTTTCTTTCTTTCTTTCTTTCTTTCTTTCTCTCTCTCTCTCTCTCTCTCTCTCTCTCTCTCTCTCCCTTTCCTTCCTTCCTTCCTTCCTTCCTTCCTTCCTTCTTTCTTTCTTTCTTTCTTTCTTTCTTTCTTTCTTTTACTGGTACGGGGATTGAACCCAGGGACATTCTCTCTCAGCTACACCCCCAGCTCTATTTATTTTATTTATTTATCTATTTATCTATTTATTTATTTTGCGTTGCTGATGATTGGACCCAGAGCATTTTACCTTCAAGCTACACCCCCAACTCTACTTTTTATTCTTTCTTTCTTTTTTTTTTTTTTTTTTGCAGTACTGGGGATTGAACCCAGGGCATTCTACCTCCGAGCTACACCCCCATTTTATTCTTTATTTTGAAACAGGGTCTCACTAAGTTGCAGAGGGCCTCACTAAGTAGCTGAGGCTGGCCGCAAACCCGGATCCTTCAGTCTCAGCCTCCCAATTATTCTTTCTTTTGAAACAGGGTCTCACTAGATTGCGGAGGCCTCACTAAGTAGCTGAGGCTGGCCACGAACCCATATCCTCCAGTCTCAGCCTCCCAAGTACTGGGATTACAAGCCTGCGCCACCACACCCAGCTATTTTTATTATTATTTATTTTATTTATTTATTTATTTATTTATTTATTTATTTATTGCGGTACTGGAGATTGAACCCAAGGGCATTCTACATTCTACCTCCGAGCTATACCCCCAGCCCTATTTTTTATTCTTTAGTTTGAAACGGTTTCACTAAGTTGCGGAGAGGTTCTCACTAAGTAGCTGAGGCTGGCCGCAAACCTGCAATCCTCCTGTCTCAGCCTCATAAGTACTGGGATTACAGGCATGTGCCACAACACCTGGCTTCTATTTTATTTTTTAGTTTGAAACAAGGTCTAAGTTGTTAAGGCTGACCTGGAACTTTCTATGCTCCTGTCTCAGCCTCCCAAGTACTGGGATTATAGGTGTGTGCCACCACGCCCAGCTAGATTGTGTGTGTGTGTGTGTGTGTGTGTGTGTGAGAGAGAGAGAGAGAGAGAGAGAGAGACTGGGGATTGAACCCAGGGACATTCTACCTCCAAGCTACACCCCTAGCCCCGATTTTATTTCTTATTTGGAAACAGGCTTTTACTAGGTTGCTGAGAGCCTCACTAAACTGCCGAGGCTGGCTTTGAACCTGTAATCCTCCTGTCTCAGTCACCCAAGTATTGGGATTACAAGCGTGTGCCACCATGTCTGGCTCTTTTTTTTCTTTCTTTTTTTTTTTTTTTTGCGGTACTGGGGATTGAACCCAGGGGCATTCTACCTCCAAGCTATACCCCTAGCCCAGTTTTATTTTTATTTTGAAACAGGGTATCACTAGGTTGATGAGTCTCACTACTTGTTGAGGCTGTCCTCGACCTGCTATCCTCCAGTCTCAGCTTCCCAAGTACTGGGATTACAGGTGTGCACCACCACACCCGGCTCCTATTTTATTTATTTATTTTTATTCTTTATTTTGAAACAGGGTCTCACTAAATTGTGGAGGACCTCACTAAGTAGCTGAGGCTGGCCGCGAACCTGTGATCCTCCAGTCTCAGCCTCCCAAGTACTGGGATTACAAGCATGCACCACCATGCCTGGCTTATTTATTTATTTATTTACTTACTTACTTACTTATTTTGTGGTACTGGGGATTGAACCCAAGGACATTCTACCTCTGAGCTATACCCCCAGACCCCCTTATTTTTGGCACTGGGAATGGAACCCAGGGGCATTCTACCTTTGAGCTTCGAGCTATACCCCTAGCCTTTTTTAGTTTTTATTTTGAAACAGCGTCTCAATAAAGTGCTGAGAGTCTCAGAAAATTTCTGAGGCTGTTCTTAAACCTGCAATCTTCCTGTCTCAGCCTCCCAAGTACTGGAATTACAGGCATGCACCATCACATTACACCCAGCTACTCCAGCCCTTTTTTTTTTTTTTTGATACTGGGGATTGGACTCAACAGCATTCTACCTCCAATCCACACACCCAGCCCTATTTTTTTATTTTTATTTTGAAACAGGGTCTCGCTATGTTTTTTTTTTTTGCAGTACTGGAGAATGAACCCAGGGGCTTTCTATCCTCAAGCTACACCCCCAGCCCTACTTTTCTTTTTATTTTGAAACTGGGTCTCACGAAGTTGTAGAGGGCCTCACTAAGTAGCTGAGGCTGGCCACGAACCTGGATCGTCTGGTCTCAGCCTCCCCAAGTACTGGGATTACAAACATGCGCCACCAGGCCCGGCTAGGGTCTCGCTATGTTGATGAGAGTCTCACTACTTGCTGAGGCTGTCCTGGAACCTGCAATCCTCTGCCTCGGCCTCCCAAGTACTGGGATTATAAGCATCCACCACCACGCCTAGTTTACTTTTTATTGTGAAACAGGTGATAAGTGTGGTGGCACATGCCTTTAATCTCAGTACATGGGAGACTGGAACAGGAGGATTGCATGTTTGTGGCCAGCCCCAGAAACTTAGTGAGACCCTGTTTCAATATTAAAAATAAAAAAAAAATAGGGCTGGGAGTATAGCTCAGAGGTAGAATACATCTGAGTTCAATCTCCAGTACCAAAAAAAAAAAAATTCTGCTGAGACTGGTGTGTGGTGTGTGTGTGTGTGTGTGTGTGTGTGATACTCGGGACTGAACCCCAGGGAGGGGATTCTACCTCTGAGCTACACCCCCAGCCCTATTTTATTTTTATTATTTTTTATCTTTATTTATTTATTTATTTGGTACTGGGGATAGAACCCAGGGACATTCTACCTCTGAGCTACACCTCCAGCCCAATTTTTTTTTTTTTAAGAGTTGCTGAGGCTGTCCTTGAACCTGTGATCCTCCTGTCCCAGCCTCCCAGGTACTGGGATTACAGGTGTGCACCACCACGCCTGGCCTATTTTATTTTTTATTTTGAAATAGTGTCTCACTAAATTGCTGAGGCCTCGATCCTCCAGTCTCAGTCTCCAAAGTACTGGGATTATAGGGGTGCATTGCATGACCATGCCCCCAGTTTAAGTTTTGCTGTGTGTGTGTGTGTGTGTGTGTGCGCGCGCACGCGCGCGTGTGTTTGTTTTACTAGGGATTGAACCCAGGGGCATCCTCGGAGCTGCACCCCCAGCCCTATTATTTTATTTTGAAACAGGGTCTCACTAAGTCATGAGGGCCTCACTAAATTGTTGAGGCTGGCCGCGAACCTGTGATCCTCCTGTCTCAGCCCCCTAAATACTGGGATTACAAGTGTGGGCCACCACACCCGGCTAAATCTTGCTTGTTTCTATTTGCATTTACTGAAGTTGAAAGCCTCAAGTGTGTGGAGAAGGAAGTCCTGGTCATCACAGCTGTTCGGCCAGTCTACCCCAGTTCTCAGGTTTCCTGGCACTCACAGACTACCTGGTGTGGAGGGTGTGTGACTCTGAAATGCCAAAGTCTCAGAACTCCGAAGTTACCAATAGCAAAACAGCATCCCTCTCCATCTCCACTCTAGCTGCCTCCCAAAATGCCTGGAATTCCCTTCTCCTGATAAACCCTCACTCTTCTCCAAGATACAGCTTCTCTGTCATGTGGATGGCTAGCGATGTCCAGCTGTACTCCACCCTCTAGCCCCTGCAGCAAGGCTCCCTCCCGAGTTCCCAGCATGCATTGTTCATGCCAAGTTCTGGCTCCTGGCCACACTGTCTCCTCTTTAGTTATACACCCTGCCACACTGAGCCCTCCTGAAGGCAGGGACCATGCCCTGTGCCCAGCCCAACATCATGTTTAAATCCCACATCTTGCCGGGCTTGGTGGCACACGCCTATAATCCCAGCATTTAGGAGGCTGAGACAGGAGCATCGCAGGTTCACAGCCAGCCTCAGCAACTTAGTGAGGCCCACAGCAACTTCGTGAGCCCTAGCCGGGCATTCTACCTCTGACCTATACCCCAGCCCTATTGATTGATTGATTGATGGTACTGGGGGTGGAACCCAGGGACCTTCTATCTCCAGGCTATACCCCCAGTCCTATTTTATTTTTTATTTGGAAACAGGGTCTCACTAAATTGCTGAGAGCCTCACTAAATTGCTGAGGCTGGTGCGAACCTGCAATCCTACTATGTCAGCCTCCCAAGTACTGGGATTACAAGCGTGTGCCACCATACCCAGCCCAAACTTTTTTTTTTTTTTGTGGTACCAGGGATTGAACCCAGGGGCGTTCTACCTCCGCGCTACACCCCCAGCCCTATTTTTTTTATACTTTATTTTGAAACCGGGTCTCACGAAGTTGCGGAGGGCCTC
>PVJS01024294.1:0-28824 GCA_004027185.1 Glis glis
TTTTTCTTTCCTTTTCCTTTTTTTTTTTTTTTTGCCAGTTTCTGGCTTTAGAATTGACACTCAACACAGTCCCTTTGAAGGAGAACATGTGATTACTAAAAATGTACAATCAGGAATTCAAATTCCCAGCTCTGTCACACATGAGTGTGAGAATTTGGTGAAGGTATTTAATTAAATGCTTCAATTTCGATTCTGTCACGTGGGGGTATTATTAGTTACTTGCAGATTTATAATGTTGCTGCAAGAATTAAATGAAATTGTTAATCACAGCAGTACCTAGCAGAGCGCATATCACATAGTAGGCCCAGTAGCGATTGACAGATGTTCACTTGCCCTTTCCCTTTGCTTTACCAGAGTTTTGAATCATCAAATTTGGCAAGCTGTATTGCCTATTGGTGGCCTATTTCTTCTTTGCTTATCCTTTTATGTTCAGTTGACATGTAATAAGTGAACATGGTTATGGGATATAATGTATTGCTTTGATACATATAGAAATTGTATAATCACATCAGGATAATTTGTATACATATCACCTCAAACATTTATCATTTTGATAGGACAAGAACATTCAAAATCTCTTCTAACTGTACTGAAATAGACAACTCATTATTGTTAATTGTAGTTACTCTATTGTGTAATAGAATATGAGAACTTATCCCTCCTATCTAATTGTAATATTGTACCTGTTGACCATCATCTCCCCATTCCTGCTACCATTTGGTAGCTACTGTTCTGTTCTCTAATTCTACAAAAGTAACTTTTTAAATTCCACAGATGAGAAATATGAGGTCATGTAGTATTTCTTTCTGTGCCTGACCTTACTTCACAACATAAAATTCTCCAGGTTCTTTCGTGCTTTTGAAAATGACAAGATTTCATCCTTTTGTGACTGAGTAGTATTCCATTATAGATATATACCAAATATTCTTTATTCATTCATCTACTGATAGAGCCTTAGGTTGGTTGCATTTTTTGGCTATTGTGAATAAATAGAGCTGCAATAAACATGTCAGTGTAGACATCTCTTCAATGTATTGATTTTATTTTCCTTGAACATATACCCAGTAGTTGGATTACTGGATCATATGGTAGTTCTATTTTTGAATTTTCAAGGACCCTCTGTACTATTTTTCCACAGTAGCTGTTCTAATTTGCATTCCTATCAACAGTGTGGAAGGGTTCCCTATTCTGTACAACCTCACCAGCACTTGTTATCAGTCTCTCTATATATATAGACTGATATATAGAGATCTGATATATATGACTGATATATATGACATATATATGACATATATATGACATTCTTACTGGAGTGAGGTGATATTTTTCTGATGTTTTGATTTGCATTTCTCTGATGATTAGTGACATTGAGTATTTTTATATGTTGTCCATTTTTATATCTTCCTTTGAGAAATGCTTATTATAATCTTTTGCTAATTTTCAATTGGATTATTTTGTTGCTCTTCAGTTGCTTGAGCTCCTTGTCTATTCTGAATATTAACTCCTTGCCAGAAGTTTAGTTTGGCAATATTTCTCCCATCATGTACTTTGCCCTTTACTCTTTTGATTATTTCCTTTGTTGTGCATAGATTTTTAGTTTGATGTAAGCTCATTTGTCTATTTTTACTCTAGTATGTGTTTTTGGAGTCATATTCAAATAAGTCCTTGCCCATTCCAGTGTTCTGAAAAAATTCCCCCAAGTTTTCTTCGACTAGTGTCAGATCTTATATATAACATTTTAATCCATTTGAGGTGATTTTTGAAGCCAGTGAAATATAGGAATCTCGTTTCCTTCTTCTACTTCTGGATATTCAAATTTCCAACACTATTGAAAAAGCTGTCATTTTCCTAATGTGAGTGTGTGTGTGTGTGTTCTTGACATGTTTTTCAAAAATCAGTTGATTGTATATGTGTAGATTTATTTCAGGACTTTCTATTATGTTCCATTGGCCTGTGTGTCTTTTTTTATGTTCATACTATGGTGTTTTGATTACTATGGCTTCATTATGTATTTCTTTTTTTTCTTAGTGAGTAATTTTTATTTTTATACTTGTATTGGTGCATTTTGTCTCACATTATAATGTAGTTCAGAGCGATAGTAACATACATGCACATAGCACTTGGTGAGTTTTCCCCTGTGCCCTCCCGACTCCTTCCCCCTCCCCATACATGATATTGATATTGGCATTGGCATTCTCACATATTGTACATAACATCAATGGAAGTGTTTCCTTTCAAAGGTAGGTAGTGTGATGCCTCCCACTCTTTGCTTTTTGGTCAAAATTGCTTTGACTATTTAGGGGTCTTTTGTGGTTTAATACAAATTTTAGAATTGTTTTCTATTTCTGTGAGGGATATCATTATTATTTTCATAAGGATTGCACTGAATTTGTTGATATTGTATTTTAAAAATAAATCATGATAAGTATCATGAATCTAGTACTCCGTCTGCTTTTGCATTTGCCATGATTGTGCCTCATTGTATTGTGTGATAACTTAAGCTTCTTATTGCTACATTGGGTCCTTTTATGATTTAACCTTAGTCTGGTATAAATGCATCATCTACATATGAAATGTATCATTTTCCCCCTGAAAAACACATGGCAAATAAAGCAAATGTACACCGAAACGTGGAGCAGAACTTGGTAATTAGATTATAATACAGAAAGTGAGCACTACTAACTTTGTTGCTTATCTTTGAAATTGATAGTTTGAAAAAACTCCAGAAGTTTATTGTGAACTCTTATTATCAAAGAATAGTGATCACAGTTTGAAAAGTCTTCCTTATTCAAAGACCAATTCAAGAATCAAGAAGAAAGCCTCTAAGAATTGTTTTGATAATGCTGGCGTTATTAAAACAGGAACGGTTAGAGAAGGAGCAAATTACAGGGCAGTGTGAAATGAAGGCTTTTTGTTTGTTTGTTGGCTTTTAGTTAATATTTTAGTCATGCTAGGGCAATCATGACTTGTACGATTTTAAATCCCTTTCTTAAAAATATTAGTAAAAAGAAATCTTATTATTCTGGCTCTATAAGTCCTTTCCTTATTTACTCTTTTCTCAGGCAAATTTTTATTTTAATAGGCCTATCTCTGGTTCATTTTAAATTTCCATTAATGTCCAACATATGTGATAGTTGTTCAAAGCTACTTGCTGAATGAAGGGGTGATTTTAATCTCTAAAGCATATTTTAAAAGAGGCTTTATTCTTATGTTCTGGAGCAGTTTAGGCAGACTATATGCAAGCAAATGAATAAATTAGATATATTCCAAGCATATATGATTTATAGGTTTTCATGATTTGTAGCTAATGGATAAATAATAGATAGAATTTGAATGACAAGCCTGTGCCACCACACCTGGCAAATGGTGGTAGCACATGCTTGTACTCTCAGTACTTGGGAGGCTGAGACAGGATGATCACAGGTTCAAGGCCAGCCTCAGCAACTTAGTAAGACCCTGTTCATATATATATATATATATATATATATATATATATATTCATATATATATATATGTTCATATATATACATATATAAAACAGGACTGGGGGTGTAGCTCAGAGGTAGAATGCCTCTGGGTTCAATTCCCAGTACCACACACACAAAAAAAATTTTTTTGAAAAAAAGTGAAGGTTGACTTAAGCAATTGTATAGTGTTAGATTAATATAAGACTCAAACTAAATAGACCTTACAAGTGAGAATGAATGGAACATATGACATGAAATGATAAATGAGAACATTTTGGAAAGTGTTTAAATTTTAAAATGTGAAGGGAACTGTCCAAAGAATAGCATTTTCATGGATTTTGAGTGATGAGAAAGAAAGTATGAGCATTTGAGTAGGCTATTAACTTGAAGTTTGTCTCAGTCCATTGACTTGAAGTTTAGCAATGAACAGCGAGAAAAGTGAGAGGTAATGCAGCAGAAATTTCAGTTAGAAGAACTTTAGTCCATGTACTTTCATTAAGACATTTATTCCTCTTTCTTTTCTTTTCTTTTTTTTTCTTCTTTTCTTTTCTTTACTTTTTTCTTTTCTTTTCTCTCTCTGTCTCTTTTTTTGTGCTGGGCATTGAACCCAGGGTCATTCTACCTCTGGGCTACACCCCCAGTACTATTTTATATTTTACTTGGAAACAGGGTCTCGCTCAGTTGCTGAGCCTGGCTTCGAACCTGCGATCCTCCTGTCTCAGCCTAGGAATACAGGGATTACAGGTGTGCGCCACCATGCCCTGCTCATTCTGTTACTTTTAATCATTGAGCTCTGTTACTTAGATAGTAGTTGAGGAAAAGGATGATGCCTTTCTTTTCTACTTGGCAAACAAATCAAACATGTACTTAGCAAAAAGAATTGCCCCAAACATTTGAATTGTAGAGCTATTTTCTGAAACACCTCTCCATTTTTTTGACTTCATTAAAAACTAGGAAAGTAACATAAAGTTTAAATGTTAATCACTTATGAGTGACCTTTCTGAATCACTCATTTGGAAGGCTTGTCTTTGAGATGATTTAAAAGAAACTCAGAGAGTATGTTTTTTTTTTTCCAAATAAAAATGATTTGTAAAAAGGTCATACACATGAGTTAGAGACATATGGGTCAGGGTGAGCAGATAAGTAATGCAAGTTAAATACTTACAGTTTGGGTGGTCTTTTATGAAACCCAACCTGGCATTTTGACAACCATAGGTCCTAAAGACTTATTAATCTAATGAATCAACAGTGCAATGAAACTTCCAAGCAACACTATTTTTTCTAGAGTGGATTTCAATATCTAGTAAACCAGTGTGATTTTAAAATAATGGTAACCTCAGAAAATATCTAGACAGCTTATTGATAAAACAAATAATGATTTTAAGTAATATTATATTCTAAATATGGTAACTCTTAAGATGCTTTTACATAGCTATTTATCTATTTGTGTATGATCATTTGTATATACAGATATCAAACTTGTTTGTAATTTTATATTTATATATATTTTCTAACAGACAACAGGAATAATAATAGCTAAGCTGAATTGAGTGCTCACTCTATGTGAGGAACTATTCTAAGCAACACTTAAAATATATACTGTGAAAATTTCCATGTCATGAATTAAATAGATGTAGATGCAGTATAAGTTTTAATAGTTGTATATATGTTATCATAATTATACCATAACTTGTTTAGCCAATATCTTACTGGTAGGTATGTATGTTATTACCATATAGTCTATTTTATGTATACAAACAGAGGATGATTGTTTTAAATAGTCAATATTTCCATGCATCTTAAATCATCACCTTGGAATAAATTATTAGAAACATTTCCTGAATCAAAACATTCTCATATTCCTTTGAAACATTGTGGTTTTGCTATTGTATCCAAAAGGTATAAAAAGCGTAGCAGTTTTTTATATGAATTGATGAATCGTCACTCAGCAATATCATGCTAGGTTATGCTCCCATTGATGGTTCATGAGACAACTTTCCCTGTGGCCTTGCTGATGCTTTTTTTTATGTGTTTCAGTCTTTGATGAGGTGGCTCAGCTTTGAGGCCAATCCAGGTGGATTTATGTGTGTAGCCACTGAATTATTATGATTTTTTCCTAAGACATGGGCTCAGATATTAAGACATCTTAACAGATGGACCATGTAGTGTGTTCTCCTGGAATAGATAATATGTTGAATATGTGTGGATAGAAAGAGAGATTTAAATACTATTATCACTTTAGTTCAAATGTAAACTCTAAAAAACTCCTAAAATGTTTCTGCCCACTTTGCACATATACACAAATGACAGTACAAGTAAGATATAAGAGCATTTATTCTCCAAATGAGATAATTAACAATAAAATTATCAGGTTAATAGTCAGTACAGGGTAATACAGTAACAACATCAACTGTATATTATATCTGGCACAGCACCTTCTGAGGCTCCCAGTTCACAAGTCTCTGCCATGCTCTTTCTTCAACTTGGGTTTTCAGCCCTGCTCTTGATTGGTTTCTTCTTTATGTGTTCACGTTGTATTTATCACTGGACTCAGGTCAAATGCCAGTGTCTGTTTTGGAGCTCCCTTGATCTCCATACTTAGGATTGATTTTTTTTTTCCTTTTGCTCTTTCTATATATTCTTCCTTTATTTTAATTTTATTTTAATTTGCATGGTTATTTTAAATATGGTAATTTCCTTAAACTGGTATATTGGCCCGGGTTCACTAGACTAACAGAATTCACAGAATGAGTATATGGAAAAAGGGATTTATCAGATGGGCTTACAGTTTGAAGCAATGTAGTCCCAGGTTCTGACTGTACATGGAGAGTCAGAGGAACCAGTAGCTGGTCGAGCGGTCTAAGAACTGGAGTCTTAGGATCGGAGCAACCACTAATTCAGTCCCAGTCCAAGATGTGAAGATCAGGAAGCACTTCGGAGAAACAATGGTGAAGTTTCAGTTCGAAGGGCTGGAGGCCGACGATCTCAGACGAGAGCAGAAGATCAAGAAGCTCTTCAGAGAAACGGCGAAGCTGGAGGCCGACGATCTCAGACGAGAGCAGATGCGTTTTCTTTGGAAAGAGTCGCGCATTCCTCTACGCGGCTTTCTCCTTCTTTTATCTAAGTCCTGCACCTATCAGAACCCTGCTGCCTACATTTAGGGCAGGGCCTTCTGTGTAATGTGCTATTACATAAACCAATTGTCATATTGACACACCCAAAGTCACATGATCTTGGGTGTGTCAATATCCGGTCAAGTTGACAAATTAGATTAACTATCACAAGTCCACCCCTTGTCAACTTGACTCCTAAACCTGTCTTTTTAAATCATATTAATCTTCAAATAAATACAATAACAATATCAAAATCTTGCCTAACACGATAAAGCTATCCCACATACAACCAAAAACGCACCAGTCACTTCCCCTGAATAGGAGGCAGGGCTTTCTGAGTGATACTTATTCCTAATACTTAAGTATTGATATAAAGTCCATCAGTGTTATATTACATGATAGAGAAATAAGGGAGGAGATAAGATAGAGATATCTGCTTAACACATATAAATATATATATATACAAACACATTCTTAATGGAATAATAAGAATATTTATAGCAATTACAATTCTCATTTCTGTAACTGGTCTCGTGGCCGTAGTTGGTACTTATAACTACCTTCTTCTACTACCCATTATGTATTTCCTCTACCTTCAGCCAACACTTCAGCAGGTCTTGCTTCTTTACCTGGAGGGGTGACCCACGCCTTCATTCCTGAAGGGTCTGAGACATTTACCATCCTCCCCGGATTGGTAATCCCCTTGGTAATATCCCCTTGGTAATCTGGATCAATAACCTCAGCTAGCACCATAACTCCATTCTTAGCCTGTTGAGTCAAAGGCATGAGGAGCCCAAAGTGGCCAGGGGGAAGTCTTAACTTCCAGCTTAGTGGAATCATTGTTGTGCCTCCTGGTGAAAGCATTCCTGCTTCTGGAACTAAGATCTGGAGGCCAGCAGAACATAAGGTTGCAGGGACAGGAAGCAAAAATCTTCCTAGTTGGTCACTAGGGGTAATGGTGAGTGGTACCATTCCCGTTTCCACCCCTTGATTCCTGGACCCATGAATTCTGGCTATAGGAGAAACAGTACCACAGAGAGGATGCTGATTTAGAGAATATACAGCCTTCTGGAGAACCTTGCCCCAGCCTTGCAAAGTATTGCAACATAGCTGACACCATAACTGAGTCTTCAAAAGGCCATTCCACCGTTCTATCAAACCAGCTGCTTCAGGATGGTGAGGAACATGGTAGGACCAGTGAATTCCATGAGCATGAGCCCATTGCCGCCCTTCTTTGGCTGTGAAGTGAGTTCCTTGGTCAGAAGCAATGCTGTGTGGAATACCATGGCGGTGGATAAGGCATTCTGTAAGTCCACGGATGGTAGTTTGGGCAGAAGTTTTACGTGTGGGGAAAGCAAATCCATACCCAGAATAAGTGTCTGTTCCAGTAAGGACAAAGCGCTGCCCCTTCCATGATGGAAGGGGTCCAATATAATCAACCTGCCACCAGGTTGCTGGCTGATCACCTCGAGGAATGGTGCCATATCGGGGGCTCAGTGTCGGTCTCAGCTGCTGACAGATTTGGCATTCAGCAGCGGCTGTAGCTAGATCAGCTTTGGTGAGTGGGAGTCCATGTGGCTGAGCCCATGCATACCCTCCATCCCTGCCACCATGGCCACTTTGTTCATGAGCCCACTGGGCAATGGCAGGGGTGGCTGAGGAAGGAGGCTGACTGCTATCCACAGACCGGGTCATCCTATCCACTTGATAAAGTCCTCCTCTGCTGAGGTCACCTTTTGATGGGCATTAATATGGGACATGAATATCTTCACATTTTGTGCCCATGTGGAGAGATCTATCCACATACCTCTTCCCCAAATGTCTTTTTCGCCAATCTTCCAATCATGTTCTTTCCAAGTCCCAGACCATCCAGCCAAACCATTGGCTACAGCCCATGAATCAGTATATAATCATACATCTGGCTATTTTTCCTTCCAAGCAAAGTGCACAACTAGGTGCACTGCACGAAGTTCTGCCCATTGGGACGATTTCCCTTCACCACTGTCCTTCAGGGATGTCCCAGAGAGGGGCTGCAGCACTGCCACTCTCCATTTTCGGGTAGTGCCTGCATATCGTGCAGCACCATCTGTAAACCAAGCCCAAGCTTTCTCTTCTTCTGTCAACTGATCATATGGTACACCCCATGAGGCCATAGGTTCATACTGGGGGACAGAAGGCACTGTAACAGAAGTAGGACCCACAGGCATCTGGGCCACTTCTTCATGTAATTTGCTTGTACCTTTAGGACCTGCTCGGGCCCTATCATGTATGTACCATTTCCACTTGATAATGGACTGGTGCTGTGCATGTCCAACTTTGTGGCTTGATGGATCAGACAGAACCCAGTTCATGATGGGCAGCTCAGGTCACATGGTAACTTGGTGGCCCATGGTTAAGCGTTCAGTTTCCACTAAGGCGCAGCAGCAAGCCAAGAGCTGCTTCTCAAAGGGAGAGTAATTTTCTGCGGATGACGACAGAGCCTTGCTCCAAAATCCCAAGGGCCTTTTCTGCAATTCACCCATGGGGACCTGCCAAAGGCTCCAGACAGCATCTCTATCTGCCACTGATACCTCTAGTACCATAAGGTCTGCTGGATCAAGGGGCCCAAATGGCAGAGCCGCCTGCATGGCAGCTTGGACCTGCTGCAAAGCCTGCTCCTGTTCTGGGCCCCACTCAAAACTAGCAGCTTTTTGAGTCACTCGGTAGATAGGCTGGAGTAACTCACCCAAGTGAGGAATGTGTTGCCTCCAAAAGCCAAACAGGTCCACCAGACGTTGTGCCTCTTTCTTAGTTGTGGGAGGGGCCAGATGTAACAGTTTATCTTTTATTTTAGAAGGAATATTTCGGCATGCCCCACACCACTGGACTCCTAGAAATTTCACTGAGGTAGAAGGCCTTGGATTTTAGTCGGGTTTATTTCCCATCCCCTGGCACGCAAACGTTTCACTAACAAGTCCAGTGTGGTTGCTACCTCTTGCTCACTTGGCCCAATCAACATAACGTCATCAATGTAATGGACCAGTGTAATAGCTTGCGGAAGAGAAAGACTATCAATATCTCTGCAAACTAAATTATGACCCAGGGCTGGAGAGTTGATATACCCCTGGGGTAGGGCAGTGAAGGTATACTGCTAGCCTTGCCAGCTGAAGGCAAATCACTTCTGGTGGTCCTTATGAATAGGTATGGAGAAAAAGACATTGGCCAAATCAATGGCTGCATACTAGGTACCAGGAAATGTGTTAATCTGCTCTAACAAGGAAACCATATCTGGTACAGCGGCCGCAATTGGAGTCACTACTTGGTTAAGTTTATGATAATCAACTGTCATTCTCCAAGTTCCATCTGTCTTCTGCACAGGCCAAATAGGAGAGTTAAATGGGGATGTGGTGGGAACCACCACCCCTGCATCTTTCAAGTCCTTGATGGTGGCACTAATCTCTGCAACCCCTCCAGGTATGCGATTTTACTTTTGATTCACTATTTTCCCAGGGAGAGGTAGCTCTAATGGCTTCCATTTAGCCTTTCCCACCATAATAGCCCTGACCCCACAGACTAGAGAACCAATGTGGGGGTTCTGCCAAGTATGTCTATACCAATTATACATTCAGGGACTGGGGAAATAACCACAGGATGAGTACAGGGACCCACTGGACCCAATGTGAGTTGGACCTTGGCTAGAACACGTTGGATCACCTGACCTCCATAAGCACCTACTTTGACCGGAGGACCACAATGACGCTTTGGATCTCCTGGAATCAACGTCAATTTAGACCCAGTGTCCAGCAGTCCCCTAAAAGTCTGATCATTTCCTCTTCCCCAATGTATAGTTACCCTAGTGAAAGGCCGTAGGTCCCTTTGGGGAAGGACGGGGGAAAGATTAACAGTAGAACTTTTTGGTTCTGCACCAGAGCCCTTTCTCAAGGGGACCTGGCCTCCCCGTCAGTGAAAGGGTTCTTTGTCTGTAAACTGGGTCAAGTCTGGGAACTGGTTGAGAGGCCGTGATTCTCTGCTTTTATGATTTATGTCAGACTTTGGTATGTTTGACCTGGAATTTTTCTGCTTATATAAATCCAATAGGAATTTGGTGGGTTTCCTGTCTATTTGACTTCTGGGGACACCATGACTAATCAGCCAATGCCATAGATCTGCACGAGTTAAGCCCTTCTGTTCATCACTCCTCCTCTGCTGTCCATTATGATAGGTACGACTACCTTGCCTCTGACGGTTGAGAGCCGCCACTTGACCCCTGCTACTACGGGATCCAATAATACCCATCACATTTAAGTCTAACAATTGATCAATTGCGTCTCCCACCATAAGTTCTGGCATACAGAGGATAGCAACAGCAGAGCCCTTTAAGGATGATAGTGCTCCCCTCACAAATTTGTTTCTTAAAGTACGGGAGAAGGGAACGTCCTCTGGACATGTCCACTGTGGAGGAGAAGGTCTCAAACGGCAAATCCACTCCAGCATTCCAAGCTCCCTCAGCCTTTGAATCCCCTCATCCACAGAAAACCAAGGGAGGTCAGGCATTTCTAAATCATTTACAGTAAGCCATCTTTTGGTCCATACCTCAGCTAACCAACCAAATAAACTATTGGTACCCTTTTGAACATTACGAGCTACTGCATTAAATTTAGAATCTCTGCATAATGGGCCCATATCGATAAATTCAGCCCAATCTAATTGTATATTATTCCTACCATTATCCCACATCCTTAAAATTCCATTCCCATACATATTCCCAAGACCTCTGTTTGTATGAATTAGAAAACTCAATAAGTTCCTTTTGGGTATAGCGTTCTTCCTCATGGGTCACAACCTGTACCTCACTTCTAGGGGCCTGCTTAGACTTGCTCCTAGTTATAGGCCTAGAGGCAAAAGTGGGTGGGGTGGCTGGGTCCTGAAGGGTATCAGCATTACCTTGCTCTGTTGCCCTAGGCAATGCTGGAGTATTTCCCCCAGGGGAAGGTGGAGAAGCCAATTCTGTAGAGGGTGGGGAGTCATCATCTTCTGGCAAGATAAACCCCTCAGAATGTTCAGATTCAGTGTCCCCAGCCTCTTCAGGGTCCTCCCATACATCCCCATTCCATTTTTCAGGATCCCATGGTTTTCCTAGCAGTGCCCTAACCTTAACTGCAGACACCTTTCTGACTGCACGTGGAGAGTCAGAGGAACCAGTAGCTGGTCGAGCGGTCTAAGAGCTGGAGTCTTAGGATCGGAGCAACCACTAATTCAGTCCCAGTCCAAGATGTGAAGATTAGGAAGCTGTTTGGAGAAACAATGGTGAAGTTTCAGTTCGAAGGGCTGGAGGCTGATGATTTCAGATGAGAGCAGATCAAGAAGCTCTTCAGAGAAACGGCGAAGTTGGAGGCCGATGATCTCAGACGAGAGCAGATGCGTTTTCTTCGGAAAGAGTCGCGCATCCCTCTACGCAGCTTTCTCCTTCTTTTATCTAAGTCCTGCACCTATCAGAACCCTGCTGCCTACATTTAGGGCAGGACTTTCTGTTTAATGTGCTATTACATAAACCAATTGTCTTATTGACACACCCAAAGTCACATGATCTTGGGTATGTAATGATCCAGTCAAGTTGACAAATTAGATTAACTATCACAACTGGTATGCATCTTATTCACCATAGTGGTATAACCAGGCATCAATATTGTAGGACTTAATCAAGTACATGCTTAAAAGTATTTGTTAAACAAATAAGATAAAGTTTTATTTATAATGTTTATTTGTATAGACTATAATATTAATATTATAATGTCTTTGAAGAATCTTTAAGATTAATATTGAATTATTTATAAGAGAATTTTTACTTGAATTTTAGTTTTTTCTTTGAAATTAGTCTTGTGTCTGTAGCATAGATAACAGCATTTTTACTGTCTGGTCATTAGAATTTTTATACTCTATTTTGATATATATTTATATAGATGGTATATAAATATATATATATGTATCATGTATATATATATAGACAGATAGATATGATATATATAGATATATATTTTTTTCTCCACATATATGATAAGTTGGAGTTATAACTATTTACTTTATTTCTCTACCTTCAATGAGTTGGGATCATGATATGAAATCATATTTGAGGGTCACATGAAGGAAATTGCTTATTTTTTCTCTTTGAATAATGTGCCATATTAATATTTAATCCACCATCTTTCTTTGCCTGAATAAGCACAAACTTTCTTTGGCATGTCTTATTTTCTTTGGGCTTACGAAACATTGACACCAAAAATATTTGAAGAGATGACAATTTCTTCTCTAACAAGTTAACGAACTGTGTATATTTTTATTTATTTATTTGAAATACCAGTTTGGCCCAATAACCTTATATTAAGGAAAATGAGAAATAAACCAAACCAGGATCTTTGGTGTATTTAAGTATAACACAGTGGATGAGAAAAAAAAATCAGGTATCATTTATGAATATAGTGATTGAGTCATATGAACTACTGAAATTTCCTCTAATTTTTTTTTATTTTCAGATAGTTCTTGACCAAATTATTGGTATCTAATTAGGAGACATTTATAGAGCTTCACTAACAAATAATATATATATATATAATTTTCAACTTATTTTTAAAATGAAGAAGCTATAGATTATCATTGACAATGTAGACTAACTACCAGGTCACAAAGTCCCTGTGGAGTCAGGTGCAGTGGCACCCACCTGTAATTCCAGTACTTGAGAGGCTGAGGCAGAAGGATGGTAAGTTTGAGGCCAGCATGTGCTAACTTAGTTAGACTCTGTTTCAAAATGAAAAAATCAAAAGGGCCAGGATTGTAGCTTGGAGGTAAATGCCACTAAGGTCAATACCCAGTACCAAACAAAGCTCTGGATAATGACAAAAGATGCTGGCATCATGTAAAGGAACATTAATAAACCCAAACTAATTGCTAGACTACCAGTTTTAAGCCTGGCATTAGTGTAAATGAAAATATATTATAATAAATTAGAATAACCTCAAATTGTTTGGATATACATAGGACAACTTAAATCTGAAGAAATGAAATTTCTAATTAAACATAATAAATTATATTTTGTATTTAGGTATTTAATTCATGTTTAGTAACAGTTAAAGATTTATGGTAAAAGAAAGTGTACATAGTTACATGTTTTCTTTAAATCTTGCTTTTCAAAGCAGCTTTTCATAATTGGCTTTATTAATAAGGAATTAACTAGGCTAATAAATAATTTTATTTTAAAGGAATAAGTGAGTACAAGAGCTTTCTTTCTTTCTTTTTCTTTTCTTTTTTTTCTTTTTGTGGTACTGGGGGTTGAACCCAGGGATATTTTACCTCTGAGCCATACACCCATCTCTATTTTAATTTTTATTTTGAAACACGGGCTCACAAAGTTGCTGAGGCTCATCTCGAACCTGCAATCCTCCTGCCTCAGCCTCTCAAGTACTGGAATTACAGGCACGCACCACCACACCCAGCTCAAGAGCTTGCTTTGGTCATACTTGGGTACACATATCCATGGAATTAGAAACTGGCCAATAAGCCAGAACCAAGGACCTATCAGAGGTAGGCTGTACAGTAGAACTGTTGTGCATGATTCAGTTATCATTATTCCAAGTTTATAGGATGAAACCGAAGTTGGCAATGTTTGTTTGGTGGACCACTTCTTTGGCTAGGGAAAGGGGGTGGTATAAATGATAGTTTTTCTAACACTAAATCTTCTATTCATCAGCCAAGGTAGCTAAGACATAAACGCCTGAGTGTATATCACATGGATACTCACCTCTAGAAAACCAGAAGAGAAACAATTTTCATCCACACTTCTTAATATCCTCTTACTTCAGTTTATGTACCAGCAAAGGTACGTGCTAGCATGTGGTCTACATTTTAAAACTATTTTGTCACACAGAAACTTTAAAATTAAAATATAAAATTATAGCTCTGTACGTAGAATAGTTAATTAAATGGTTGAACTTTATTCTTATTGATCTGGGCACAGCTTATCAGCCATCTAGACAGACCTTTCAGTGTTTTAGCAGAACCCATTCTTAACTGCCATTTTTTCTTGTATTGATTGATTCAGAAAACAGTAACAAAAACTACAGTGAATTGTGGATGCTTTCAAATGATTTTGTATTTTTTACTTATAGTAGAATCAACATTCTTTAGAAACTAGCAGCACATATATATGTGAAATTTATTTTCAATAGATGAAACTTGGGGTACTGATGCGTGACCCCCCACTACTCTGTGGAGCTGCACAGACTGCAGCCCTCAGGTGTGGAACCTCTGGGAGACTCTCACATTCTCACTTCACAGATGAAATAACTGTGGCCCAGAGAGAAATTGACTTGTCCGCAGTTGTATAACCTGCAAAAACCTTACTACAACTAAAATTCACAATTCTTAAATATGGGTCTTACACACTTGTCCCTATACCAAAATTTTACATTGTTTTTCACATATGCTTTGAGGACCCAAGGGACTGTTATCCCAAGAAAAGTATCTGTGTCCATATGTGAGAAATGCTGTACATAAGCCTAAGAGGACTCACAAATGACTCCCAGGTCATCATAGCTATTAAAACTCTGTTACAAAACAAGCCGTCCAGGAAGAGGGGAGAGGGGATCCAGAACCTGGTTCTAAGATTCCGTGATTGAGGGAATATTTTAGATCATATTTTAAAGTGTATTTCCCCCTCCAATTTAGTAGGGAGTGTTTGCCTGACACAATGTGCATTTATTAATAGTTTCATTTAAGCTATAAGTAATGTCTTTGGAGATCTTTTAAAAACCTAAATCTTTCTTTTATCTAATTAGAATTATTTGAATGTACACGAGGAGAGAGAGAGAGAGAGAGAGAGAGAGAGAGAAAACAGTGAGTGAAAATCCTGCCTGTATTGGTGACTTAACTTTGTGGTGTTTCAATAGAATGGCCAGCCTTTAGCTATAGAGGAAACACAGGAGTTAAATGTAACTCATAAATATTGAAAAGCGGGTTCTTCCTCCAGAGAGAGAGTACTTCCAATCCCCATGGATTTTGGTTGCCAAGAGACAAAGTTTAGTCCATTTAAATTAAGTTCAGTGGTCTAACAAGTGCCAAAGTTATGATAAAATGCTACATCTTTTGTGGTAGAAAAAGTTTTGTTTAAAACATTTAGGCCTTTTAAAATGTACTCTTTTTTTCTAAATAATGAAAAACATATGCTGCTTAGAAATTGAAGGTATTTTTCCTCTTTCTTCCTTTTTTTTTTCATTGATATTGCAAATTCTAAATAATGATGCCTTCTCCCAGACAGTCAGAACAATCTAAGACTGAGGAATTACTTCTAGAATGCATTCTTTCTGCCAAACACTCCAAAGTCTTTAATGTTAATTCTGGGGTATTTGGCAAGGTTCAAATAGCAGCAGGAGAACTGGGAGAGGGCCAGTGGGAGGAGGGAGCTTCCTGGACACTGATACTGCCTTCCTTTCCTGCGTACACTTAGTTCTTGGGCAGTCAGCTAAGTTCATCCAAACCACTCTGGGATAAAAGACTTTCTTTATTCAAGCTGCCATGAGGCTGACAACAAATTAGTATTGTATGCATTGAAATTATAGTCTTTAGAAAAGAAAGGCTAAAAGAAAGGCTACAAGAAATGGAAGAGCACGTAGTCATAACATTTTCGTGTGAATGGTTTGACTACGTAAAGATGAACATTTAACTGAAAACACAAATATTTATTTCTGAAACATGAATATTTAATTACTTGTTAAATAAGAAATAGTTGAAATAAAATTGTTAGACATTTAACAAATATTTATCAGTTAAAAGAGAGAGGCTAGATTCTTTATTATCTGAAAAAAATATTTCCTGATTAGCCACCATATGTAAAGAGCCCTCCCAGCCAGATGTGGTGGCACACACCTGTAATCCAGTGACTGGGGAGGCTGAGGCATAAAGAGTGCAAATTTGAGGTCAGCCTGGACAATGTAGCAAAACACCATCTCAAAATAAAAACTAAAAAGGGGGTTAATAATGTAGGTCAGAAGTAGAGTGTCCCTGGGTTCAATCCCCTGAATGGGGCAGGGTGGGGGAGTTGAGAGTCATCCCAAGCACGGGATGGACAGTTAACAGAGCATGGAGCTGCCCTCACAGGTTTACATTTTGATGGCTTTTAGATTGAAGTCATTCAGGGAGTGGATTGTTCTGTGATCTAGGAAGCTCTGCTCACATGGAGCTCACTGGAGGATGTGGCAAACGGTGATAAGAAAGTATTGAAGATTGATTCAGGACAATATGAAATAAAAACAATTTTGTGAAACAAAATCAAGATGAGATTTTTACAGATATAGGTAAAAAAATCCTAGCTCCAGCTAAACCAAAAGTATGTTTGCTAAATGTACAGTAGTCTTAAAGTGAATACAAAGGCATATATGCTAAGTAATAAAGAATGAAGGGGTTGAAAGGTCTAGTCTCATATGTTATTAACACCATCACTAGATATGCACTTAATGCCTGAGTGGTATCTGTGGCTCTGACATTAAAGTAATAATAAATATTTATTTTATCCATAAAATGCAATCTTTTGACCTGTATGTGGTAAGCATGGTGAGTTTGTACTACTTTTCACAGCTCACACTGAGACAGACAGTAAAATTGCATTGAAATCTGACATTAAAATAGCATCCAGGGAAACCAGCCTCGATTTTGACATTAGAGGGATTTGGTTTGGAATACTTGCTGTGCTGACTAAGCTCCATGTGACCTTATCTGTAAGAGTTAGCTGAAAAACAATACATATGTTGAGGATGTAGGAGAATCAAATGAGAAAAGGTGCAGGAAGCCCCTGCCATAGTGATGTGCATGTAATAGCAGCTCAATCAGTGGTTGGTCATTTGACCTTACAAGACCATAGTTCAGATTTCCTAATGTTTTGCTACTCTTAGGCTCCTTCTAGAGTGTACCAACCTGTCTTCAGTTTTAGTTCTGTCACGAGTAAAAAGGAAGGATTTAGTGGGCAGGAAAAAAGAGATGGAGCCAAATCTTAAAACACTTTAGCACCAAGTACTATGTGCAGGCATGTCACTATCACTATGATCTACATTATGAGGTGAGACTATAAGGCACCGATAAAAGTATAAAAAATGACTTCAGTTGCTGTCTGGTATTTAGGTAAGCATTGAAATCTATTTCATACATTAAAATGGGCTCATCCGCTGCTGCTTGTGCTTTGGAACTTTGGCAACACATGGAGGTGTACAGGGTCATGTTGTAAGGTTGCAATATGTCAGATTTACTCAGAATTACAGGATGTGGAGGTCAGAAATTACATTGCTAAGGGGGCTAAGAATAGTACAAAGTGAACAAGGAGGATGAGGTGGGACTTTCCTGAGATAAAAATGGCTTCTAAGACAAAGAAAAGGGAAACAGTGAAAAGTGCTCAGTATCTGTGTTCTTGCTTCTTTAGTTCTGAAATAATAAGAACCAGAGCTGCCTTGACTTTGGAGGAAATAAAACCCCTTTGGGATACAGTGACTGTTCAATAGATAGTAGTTGTTTCCATTATTACTATTATTTTAATTTAAAACATGATAATAGTGAGTTAGTGAAATCCTTCCTGAATATCCTTAGGCTAACTGATAAATTATTTACTTTTGTTTTTCAACATGTATAGTTATATACAACGACATAAACACATGATCCTTTTTTTCTCCCTTTGGTACTGGGGATTGAACCCAGGAGCCTTCTACTTCTGAATTTTATCCCCAGTGCCCCCCCTTTATTTTGAAACATTATCTCATTAAATTGCTGAGGCTGGCTTTGAACCTGCAATCCTCCTATCTCAGCCTTCCAAGTAGTGGGATTAAAGGCATGTGCCACTACTACCTGCATGACCCTTCTAACTTGTCAGTTTTTTTTTCCTAGCTAAGGTGATAACATCTGAGAGAATTTCACTGACCTCCCTCCCCCACCCCAAATGAATTTTTAGTAAGAATAAATGGCATAGCCGTTATTTAGGTAACATCCCCAATTCATCTCATTAGCCAGAAATTCATTATGAGCATGACCTTTCAGAGTTGTCTGACTATTCTACGTAAGTTTCCATCTTGTTTATTTAAGTAAATTCTTTTTTATTTATTTATGTTTTTTTTATTTAAGTAAATTCTTCATGTCCTTCAAAATATAAAGCACTATTTGGCATTTGATTTTCAGGCAATTATGAGGCAATAAAATCATTGTATGTTAAGTGACAAGAATTCTGTACAGCAAAATCTTTCAGCTTCAAGCCTGTTGTCTCTTCCTGGTTGTCAGACCTGAAGTTATAAGATTTTGATAGTGGTTTCTAGAAGATCCTCCAAAGTCTGCTACAGTCTGTACATATGGTCAGCTATTCCTTAATAACTGGAAAATGGGTTGTCAAATACTTGTTCAAGATCCAAGATGAAGGCTCTTATGCATAACTATTACCTGAATGGAATTTTAAATTAATTAATCTTTACAAATTACCAGTGTATCTTCAATTAGATAACGAGAAGAATCTGAGACTTTTGCAATATACTTAAATTTAGCCAGGGATGGCTACAATAACTTTAATAAACACAGCTACCCTCCCAATAAGTGAATGAAGAATTGTTCCCCTCCCCCTCACCTTTCAATTAATTACATTTTGGCTCTCCACTAATCACTCTGGTATGACCTAGAAATTATTTTCCTTCGAAATCACTGGTTTGTAAATCAAATTCAATCTGTGCCTTTACAAAATTCAACAACAAAAGTTGGTTGCATTTTATTTTGTGAACCCACAACCTGCAGCTGTTTTAGAAAAGCTTCACAGTATAGCTGCTGTTCCCTTTCCTGCCCCTTCCTCCTTTTCTTCCTCCTACTCTTTCATTAGACTTATTTTGCCCTAAATATAGAGATTAATATTTTTATTCTACTGATTGGATGCTGGTAGTCATACTTAGTGCTCCAAATATTGTAATTGTTATTATGTCTTTGAGAAAATGCAAACATTACCTGATTTTGTAAATGTTGATAACAAAGGTATTATAAATCTTATTAAAGAAACTTTAATTGTCTTACCCATATCTGAACATTGAGACCAGGAAACACAAGATAGATGAGTGAACAGAAAAAGATACAGACACCACATAAGCCATGCAGGTATAGCTCTGTGTAGGTGAAGGTCTTATTAAGAATGAATGTGTTCCCTTATGACTCTCCAGAGGATCCAGACAGTTTTGCCTGTGCCTGGAGTGCAGCTTTGTGCAGAGGGGACTAATCCTTCTTCCATTGTTTTTAGCGTCTTTATGGTGGATACTAAACTTTTTCATCTCTTTGGGAACAGGTGAGTTGCATAGAAAATTCAAGAAGGGACTGGGGGAAAAAGGTTCTTATTTATAAAGCATCGCTATTTTTGCAAGCATGATAGGATGTTCTCACTTGTTAGCTCAGGGTATAATTTCTGTTTCTATACCCATTCCCAAGCTACCAAAAAAGTATAGAGAATAGGAATTTCAAAATATTTCTTAGATTTCAGGTTGTATGAGATTTTAGATTATTTAAAACCAAAATTAAATGTGTGATGTGTTTTTTTTAATCCTTGAGCCCATTTATATGGTTGATGTGGATAGATACTACAACTTGAAATATGATTCTCACTTGAAATATGTTTTCAGTGCCAGGTGTGGTGGCACACGTGTGTAATCCCAGCACTTGGGAGACTGAGGCAGGAGGATCACAGGTTCGAGGTCAGCCTCAGCAATTTAGTGAGGCCCTTCACAACTTAGTGAGACCCTGTTTCAAAATAAAAAATAAAATAGGACTGGGGGTGTAGCTCAGAGGTAGAACGCCCCTGGGTTCAATCCCCCGTACCACACACACACACACAAATGTTTTCAACGCCTCTGATGGCTTTGATTATTTTTGCTTCTAACTGCCACTGATTAAATTGGCACAAGTGGTGCCACAAGTGGTGATATTTCTCTTGTCTAATCATTTGACAGTTTTAGACATACATATGAAGAATGGTTTCAGGCTTTTATGTAATTCACTTTCTTCTAACAGTTTCAGTTCAAGGTAAAGCCAACTGAAATTATGCCCACCACAGTAGAAAATGAGATAGTTCGGTGGTTCTACAAAGAGTTAAACATAGAGTTACCATGTGACACAGAAGTTCCAACCATAGGTAAATATTCAAAAGTACTTAAACCAGAACTCAGATGCTTGTACATCAATGTTCATAAAAATATTATTTACATCACCCAAATGGCAGAAATAACCTAAATGTACACCAATAAATGAACAGATAAGTAGTGGTTTATACACATAGTGTAATACTATTTAGCCATAAGAAGGAATGAAGTCTAATACATGCTATGGCATGGATGAACCTTAAAAACATTATGCTAAGTGTAATCGGCTAGGTACAAAAACACAAGTATTATGTGATTATAATTATATGAAATATCTACAATAGCTTTATAGATGGAGACAGAAAGTTGATTAGAGTTTACCAAGGACTAGATAAGAGTTAATGGGGGGGTAGCTGTTGCTTAGTGGTTCCAGATTTTCTGTTTGAGGTAAAAGGATTTTGGAAATAGATGGTGGTGGTAGTTACTTCACAATTAATACCAGTCAATTTTACTCTTAAAAATACTTGCAATGGCAAATTTTGTTACATATATTTACCACAATTTAAAAAAAAGGAGCTGAGCGTGGTGACACATGCCTGTAATCCCAATACTTGGGAGGCTGAGACAGGAGGATTGCAGGTTCACAGCCAGCATCAGCAACTTAGCGAAACTCTGTTTCAAAATTAAAAAAATAAAATAGGCCTGGGGGTGTTGTTCAGAGGTAGAATGCTTCAGAGTTCCCACAAAATAAGTAAATAAAATATATTAAGTATAACACCACCTTAGAAGAAAAACAAAGACAAACACCAGGAAAGAACTTGTTTGTCATAAAAATGATTATTACTGAAATAGATGGGCTGCTTGCTTCTGAGCGCTGGGCACTTAGTATAGGTGCTAATGCATTTATAATTACTATGCTTGTCATCTATGCTAAGCACTGGTGTGAGGACTGTGGATGCAGAAATTAGTAAGACAGCACACCCTCTGCCTTCCTGGAGCTTCCATGTCAGTGATGAAGGCTGAGAGACAACAAGTAGCAGACAAAAAGAGAAAAATGCAAGCTGCAGTAAGTGCCAGAAACAAGAAGGAAACTGAGATAGAGATATAGATGAGAGAGAGGAGAGAGGGAGAGGGAGAGGGAGAGGGAGAGGGAGAGAGAGAGAGAGAGAGAGAGAGAGAGAGAGAGAAAGAGGAGAGAGAGATATATCCCTCCTTAAAGAAAACAGGGCAAATGCCTGGTGCAGTGGTGTGTGCTTGTAACTTGTAATCCCAGTGTTTGGGAGACTAAGACAAGAGGATCACAGGTTTGAGGCCAGCATGCAGTAACTTAGCAAGAACCTGTTTGGGAAACACACACACACACACACACACACACACACACACACACACACACACATATATATAAAACAGTGCTGGAAGTATAAGTCAGGTGTAAAATGTTCCTGGGTTCAATCCCCAGTACAAGGAGGGGGGGGAGAGGGAGAGAGAGAGACAGAGAGAGAGAGACAGAGAGAGAGAGAGAAGGAAGCAAGTGATTCAAAGTAAAGAAAAAAACAAAATAGACACACAGCCAGAAGAGATGGGGATGGCAGGTCAGTTAGCCATTCAGCCATGTGGTGGTAGAAAATAAAACCAAACCATAGGAACAAGCCCAGGGGCCCATTTCACTTCCCACACCAGCCCCATTGAGGGAGGGAGTAGAGGGGAAGGACAGGATGCCAATTTTGCTAATATATTAAGTGTAAGATGGATTTTAGATTGCTATTACATATTGTTTGGCCAGAGGAATCCAGGATTAATAGGATGCCTTATAAATCATCTATTTCCCACAAGGCTTCCAAGGCAATTATACACTCAATGAATAAGGACAAATGAGGAATCAAATTTCCACTTTCATTTCAGCTGGCCTAGTACCTACAACTGCCAATGAAATGTTCTGCAGAGACTGGACTGGGGTATGTGCATCAGCTCGACATCTCCAACTAAGGCATCTAGCCTCCAAGTCCAAATTTTACCACTAACCGACTGCCAAATACAAAGTAATTAGAGTTTCTGAGAAACAAAGCACAAACACAAGGCAACTAATAAGGCACAGCTAATGGGTTTCCTTGTGGAGTGGAGGGAGAAGAGAGCCACACGCATTCAACCCCACCCTAGTAAATGTGACCTATTCAGTAGGCTTCTGGTATCTGACCAAAAAGTTTAAAATCTATTCTTCAGTGAATTTTAGTTTAAACTGAGATAAAAAAATGTTTTTTTATAAGCAAGTATCAGGGAACTGATAAGGCATATCCATGAGAGGAAAAAAATGATCAAAGATTCTAATACAGCTAGAAAATGAAGTACCATAGTGCAAGGAGATTTAATGGGATAAGAAGCTGAAAGTGGAATTTAAGGCCATATTACTTTTGAAAATGGGGGAAAATTTAGCCTCTTCACACTTTGGGCAATCCTTTTCATGTTCACAGGAACTTGATCAGGGTTTAGGAAAGTAAGTTTCAGGGGCTGTATATGAAAGATGTGCTGCAGAGATCTATCTATCTATCTGTGAACAATGGAGCATTAGAAGCCTTCTGAGGCCTACTCTGTTTTGATAAAATTGTATTTTAATCTGTATTCAGCATTTTCTCTGTCTTAGTCTTTTCATTTTCAGTCTTGCTGTCAGTCTCTGTGGCCATACAGGGCACTAGTGGCAGGTGTGGACAGAGTGGACGAGGCTCCTGTGGTGCATTGTGGGATGCTGGAGAGTGTGGCCAGCTGTGGGCTCCAGGCTGTCAGCCGGCTTTCATTCTGACCCGTGACTACTACTAGCTAGTATTGGTGGGATCAGTATTTAAATTATTTCTTTGAGTTTATTTTTAATGTCCCTTAGAGTTTTTAGATTTTTGCCTTTGTATCTGCCTCCTCTTTTCTTATATTCTTTGAAAAAATTGAAGTAATATAAGATTAAGTGTAGACAATGTATGGTTCTCCCCCTGTGCTCTACTGCTCTTCCAGACTCACCCTAGTCCAGGGCTGATACTCTCTAGAGGCGGGAAGAGCATGTTGTTCATTTGCTTTTTCAGTATCTGGCATTTAGGAGGTGATTAACACATGACTTTTGGAATGAGCTTTGGAGAGATATTGAAAGAACACTCAAAGGCAGGTATCACTAAGTCTTTCAGGAGAACCAATTTAGGAAAAGATCCACCATCCTTAAAAAAAATAATCTTTCACTTCTTGAGGGCGTGTCTTCTGCTCTCTGGCAGGTTCTTCTTTCAGTCTCTTCATAACTCTGGCCTCATTCTTTCCTAATTACTAACTCCCCTTAGTGAGAGCGATTTATCTGCAATGTTAACATTTCCTTTTCCCTACAAAGTTTCTGAAAGTTCAACAGATGAATTATAGAAACACAACGTGACTACATATTTTGATTTTTTGATTGGATATGCATTCCTGCCCCATATAGGACCCACAATTTAGCAGATAATCATATACATTTAAAAAATGCACTATTTCGCTGGATAATAAGGGCCTTTTATATTAACAGATAATGCAGCTATCTCTACTTCCCAACCACAATTTTTCTATTATATACCACTGTAGTGAGTTGAATAGTGTCCCCCAGAAAGATAAATCCATGTCCTAGCCTCTGAAACCTGCGAATCTGACTGGAAACATTATGTACAGTATGTACATATATTCTAGAGATGCAATGTATTATATATAAACATACACATTTATGGTTTTAATATACTTTTATTGGTGCATTGTCATATTTATGTTAATGCATATAATTTGCATTACTTACAATACACTTTATAATTTTACACTTATATGAGTAGTTAAACATCCACACCTATGATTCACAGACTTCTAGGATTCTACTGAATAAGTAAAGGGAGTATAAACACTATTTCCAGGAGTTAAAAGAAACCAAGAGATAGCAATAAGGTAGTACAGGCTGATGGAAATCGTAGATCTTTATTCTCTTGGCTAGAATGGTGCCTCTGGGAGAGAATGACATTGGTTTGTTCTTACCAATTAGAGACTGAAATTGATGGTTACTTATGACTTTGGTAAACAAAATATGGTAGTATACACTAATTATAAGGAAATTCTCATTAGTGTGTAAATGTTTCTGAGTATGGGATGCAAGAAGAAAATAAATAAATGGTCACAGGATCTCTAGGTGGTGAAGACTTGACAACTAGTCCCATGCACACACACTCGGTGTTGCCCTGATCACAAAGCCTTTGTCTTGATGCTCCTTTTTACAAGGCTCCTCATTCCCTTTGTTCACACTTCATTTCTCAATTCTTTGCCCTTCCTGAACTTTATGATTTTTAATTCATCCTTTCATCAGTTGGCTGTTAGACCCTTGATAATCTAGATGAAGCTGCCTCTATTCCGTTATTTCTTTTATTCTCAATAGAAGCATCTTTCAGTTCATGCCATAATCTTTTATTCATTATTTATTGTTATGAGTGCTTTGCAATTGTACATCACAGTGAGGTTCCATGTGTTAAAAACATACCTGCAACTGGGCATGGTGGTACACACTTGTAATCCCAGTACTTGGGAGGCTGACACAGGAGGATGGCAGGTTAGAGACCAGCTTCAGCAACTTGGTGAGACCCTGTTTCAGAATAATAATAATAATAATAATAGTAATAAAAAGAGATAAGGGTATAGCTTGGAGATAGTACAACACTGGGTTCAAGTCCTAGTACCAAAACAACAACAACAACAAAAATACATGTACACAGCTCTTTGCATCCTTCCACATCCCATCCCTTCCCCCTCCTCCCTCCCCACAGGAGTCAGAAGGATTAGAAATAATACATTCACATGTTGCCATAGTATTAATCGAACTGTTTAATCTTATTCCAAATTTTGAATTGGCTTTCAATCTCAATCAGTATGAAATACATAGTCCTTAGCTGGCCAATAAGCCCTAATGCTCTGTCATCCTTTCATGTTCAACTCTCCTCCTAACAACCCCCTCACATTTCTTTCCTTCTACCAAACCAATAATTTAACTTTAAAATCGTCTTTTTTTGTCAGAGTTACTCTAACCTCAGGACCTTTGCATTTGTTTTTCCCCTAGACAGATAGACAGATGTATACCTTCCTCATTCAGATACATGAATAAATCTGATCATAACCATGATCTGACTACAGTATATAAAACATCACTTTCTACCACATGCCTGTAATCCTGGTATTTAGGAGGCTGAGACAGGAGGATTATAGGTTCTAGGCCAGCTTTAGCAATTTAGTGAGACTCCCAGCAACCTAGTAAGACCCTGTTTCAAAACAAAAATAAATAAATAAAATAAAAAGAACTGGGGGTGCAGCTCCTCGGAGGTAGAATGCCCCTGGGTTCAATCCACAGTACTGCACATGAAAAATGTGGGAAGTGGTGGAGACCACTCCCAGAAGTGGAGACTACTTATAAAACTCCAGAGTTCTGGAAAAACGTCGTTCAGTTTTGGAATTCCTTTGGGTTGTTTGCGTAGGAGGTGGGGAAACAAAATTGAAACATTTGGCTTTTTTCGTCCTAAGTTTGAGATGCATTCAGAAGAGGTGGCTTAAAAAAAATGTTAAGTAATTAAAAATAAACAACCCAGAAGAGATGAAAAGAAAATATCAAAGGCTGTGGGAAGACTTCTATTGAGAGCAATCAAGAAAATGATCACTTTTCAACGGCCAAGAAGATAGGCTCCCTCCTAATTAGGAAACTGGGGAATATTGCTGAAAAGTTAATGTAAAGTCTTGGTGGCAACTTTCCCTGGCATTTCCAGAGCTCATTTACAAGGCTGCGAATACACGACAGAGCACAGCCTGGATCCTCGCTTTGCCCCCGCTCTGCTGTGCTGGCATTGCTGCAATGAGGGGAACAATCCAAGATGTTTCTGAGATCAAAGAACATTAAGCCTGGGAACTACTGCAAGAGATGTCTAAGGGATTAGAGTCAGGAAGAACAAGGTGGGAATTCTTCCTCTCTCTTCCTAACTGTGGGATTTTACATTGTTCATAATCCTCTCCGATTTCTCAAATGTAAACGGGGACAGGAAGATATCCACTGAGAGGTTTTTTGGGAGAATTAAATAAATTATGAACGTGAAGGATGTAAACAGCATTGAAGCAGTTATTATGTTATCATAATTATCCATTCCAAGCCATTTATTTCACTGATAAAAGAAACAGGCCTTCCGGAAAAATGACTCGGCTAAGCTCACACATGGAACTCATAAGTTATCAGTTCCATGGGCATGTAGCTTAGTGGTAGAGTGCTTGCCTAGCATGCACAAGGCCCTGGGTTCAGTCCCCAGAAGTGCAGTAAATAATTTATAAATGAATAAATTACCTGGTTCATCAACCTATAGCCTGGGCTCTCCCTACCTGCTACCATCACCAACAAATGTCTCTAAGTTTCATTAAGGATCTTATACCCGACCTAAAAATTCCATTTTATTTTATCCTCTGATGACCATCTCCACAAAATCATAGGTCTGTTTCATCTTCAAAGAAGTTTACAGAGACCACTTTAAATATGGGCCAGGTTGTTGTTGGCAATACTAGTAATGACTCTAAAGTAGCAGAGCCTGTGTTTCATAAAGTGGTTCTAGCAATATTATTTCCACAGAAAGTTATCCTGAATTAGACTGAGATAATTGTCTCTCTCTGTGTTACTGGGAAGATGGTTACCACCACTTTAGTATTTGTAATTATACACTGGAGTTGTCTTTTTAGTGGACCACTCCAGAATATTCACATAAAGTCTATTCTGTAACAATTTCAGCAGCCCTTGTTCATAAAACAGTGTCTAATAGACACAAGAGGTGATCTAGAAACTTGAATATCATCTATTTATTGCACATTTTATTGTGAACTCTGTAGATCTCCATTTTGCTGGCTCAATAACATCAGTATTTCTAGGACAACTGAGCAGAATTAGATATTCAAAGTAGTAATTTTGACCAATATTATTTTGAATAAGTAGGATTTTTTATATTAGATAAACATACACATAGATTCTTTAGAATTATACCTGGAGAAATAATCACTCACTGTACACACTTCTATCTAAGCACTGTGTGTTACAGTTTGTCACACTAACTTTCAAGAGACAGTGGTGTGCATCTCTCTAACTCCATGTTCAGTGACATCTCACTGGGAGCTTTGGTCACATTGAAAGTGTTTATGCTTTAGATATCATACATGCTGCAAATTGTTTTTTTATTCCAGAAAGCAAGTTGTTGTATACATCCTAGAACATCACTGCATATAAGATTTTTAATACTATGCACTATAATCTGTGTATTACTACATGTTCTTAATCCATCTAAGATAGAAGCTGCATCTAATTTTCTGATTCTGCTTCATTCCTTACAATACCAAGCTGCCCATAAATAATTCCCAGCATATGTAGTAGACAAATAAAATAAACAATTAATTAATATAGGAAAACAGTGTCTTTATTTCACTTGTTTTTCTTCCCAGTATGTTTTTAAAAATATCTCTAGGTTTTATTAAATAGCAGTTGGGGAGATCAGCTTTGCACATGGAATAAATTCAAACTTTAGTGAACTGGACCAAAAAAATCTTTTTAGAATGAGGAAAAAAGTGATATTGCTAAAAGTGCATAGCAATGAATTACTATGCCTTATTTATGCAGTTATTCAGGCAGGTATTCAGATTATTTTTCTGGAAAATGTAAGGCCGAGATTTTTTTCATATAAATAAAGAAGAAATGGCCTTTTCACCCCTTAACTTCAGATTTATATTCAGGATTATAAAAGATTATTTCAAGCCATTCCAGTATTATGAATAATTAGTCCAGGTCCCTCAATGGAGTATGGATTTCAAACTGCAGGTCATTGTTTTTAGTTTGTTTTTGTTTTTTTTTGCAGTACCGGGGATTGAACCCAGGGGCATTCTACCTCCGAACTACACCCCCGGCCCTTTTTATACTTTATTTTGAAACCGGATCTCACGAAGTTGCAGAGGGCCTTACTAGGTAGAGAGAGAGAGAGAGAGAGAGAGAGAGAGAGACAAGGAGAGAGAGAGAGGGAGAGAGAGAGAGTTGAGGCTGGCCGCGAACCCGGATTCTCCGGTCTCTGCCTCCCAAAGTACTGGGATTACAAGCGTGTG
>PVJS01024295.1:0-28822 GCA_004027185.1 Glis glis
CACACACCTACACACAATTTTCAGACATTGCAAAACATGCAACATGGGACTATAATCTCTGAGAGAAGGGAACAAGCAAGGTAAACATACAATTGTACTGGCTTACTGCCTCAGGACAGTTTCTGGATTACAATTCAGGGAGAAAAAAATCCAAAAAGTGTTTTATAGCTAAGGAGACAGAGAAAACAGTCCAGGGAGGCCAAGGCAAATAGAATATAAGGAAACAATATCAAAAAGAAGGGAGCCACAGAGAGTTGAACAGAGAGACAGAGAGCTCCAAAAATCTGCAGAGAAAACTCTTTGGCTTTTGGTTAAGTGTTAATCAGTGTATACTGGAAGAAAATTGTCTAAGTTCAGAGAAAGAGCCACCAAGAAGGAGTAGACAGAAGAGTTCCTCATGCTCACACCAATCAGAGAGGAGTTTGTGTTCTCACCTGCCAGAGTAGATCGATCTTATCTTACAGTAAAAGGGTAGAATTGCCAAAGAGGTCATGCATTGGCGATAGTGTTGTATTAGTCCTCAACTAAAGCATCCCCACCTAGGTTTCAACTCTAACAAAGTTTAAAAGCAAATCTCAAAATGATCCAAATTATTTCAAGTAACTTTATTATATACCAAGACGGATTCCAATATTATTTAAAGAAATGCAATACGATCTTGCTATCAATAAAAGAAATTTTGTAATGTCTGGTGTCCATTAAAAAATTAACAGGCATGCTTTCAATAAGCAGGAAAAATGTCACTTCTAACAAGAGAAAATCGATGAATAGAAATGTCACCAGGACAAGGGTTCTGAGGAGGTCTCCAAAGAGGAGGTGGACCTTGACTCAGGCCATGAGAGTCCTTGATGTCACCAAAGAAAAGAATTTAAGGACTAGTTACAGTGAGACACAGACTGATTTTATTGAGAGAAGGAAAGAAGAGCATGCTCTGAGAACCAGGTTAGAGCACAGGTGATGAGGAGGGCTGCGCTCACTATACCTTAGCTAGGCATATTTATACAGGCAAAATCTTTAGTATAGGGACATGACCTAAGAGGATGTTTTTAGATCTACTTTTTTTGACATTGCATATATTAATTATATTTTTTGGACATTGACATATTAATTATTACCTACTAGGGGTTATTTTCTTCTTTGTTCATGGTAAAACATATCTAATAATTTCCCCAACCAAGAGGTTTTCTTGTGTGTGTGTGTGAACCTAAAAAGTAGTACATTGGTGTAATATTGAGGGTTTATAGAAGCTATGACAATCGGTTGACTTACAGATGTGGTGGAATAACTGAATAATTGCTTTAATTGTGCTGTTTGTGATCAGCGTATGTGAAAGTAAACTTTAAATCTGTAATCATGGCCATTATTATTTAATCCCTTATGTCTTCTATCCTACCTTAGAAACATTCCCAGATGTGACAGAGATGAGGGAATTATGAGAAAGTACATTGAGACAGTTAAAAAATGTGTCATATGTTCATGGAGATAGACAAAGAAAAGAAAAATAAAAAATATAAAAAAGAACTCAGTGGAAGCTCTAATAATAAAAATATGGTGCATAAAATTAAAAGTAGTTTGGATATGTTTATCTGTATATTAGCCACTATAGAAGAAAATACAACAATAGAAACTATGGAATGATTATATTAGAAACTGTGAACACATAAGCAATTGAAACTATCCAAAATGCAACACATAACAAAAGACTGAAAAATATGAGCCGGGCGTGGTAGCCCACACTTGTAATCTTAGTATTTGGGAGGCCGAGACAGGAGGATCGCAGGTTCATGGCCAGCCTCAGCTACTTAGTGAGGCCCTCCACAACTTAGTGAGACCCTGATTCAAAATAAAGAATAAAAAAAAAAATAGGCCTAGGGGTGTAGCCCAGAGACAGAATGCCCCTGGGTTCAATCCCCAGTTCCGCAAAAAAAAGAAGAAAAATATGAACAAAGCATCACTGACCTATGAAATAGCACCAAGCAGTCTAATATATATGTGAATTGATTCAAAGAATGAAGGGTAAGAGAGAGAAAAGTTTGAATAAATAATGCTAAGTTTTGCCCAAATTTTATTCAAACCATTTATTTATTTAATTTTTTTTTTGGTGATGGTACTAGGGGTAGAACCCAGGGGCATTCTAACTCTGAGCTACACCCCCAACCCTATTTTATTCTTTCATTTTGAAACAAGATCTCACTAAGTTGCGGAGGGCCTCATCAAATTGCTGAGGCTGGCCATGAACCTGTGATCCTCCTGTCTCAGTCTCCTGTATACCGGGATTACAAGCGTGTGCCACCATGCCCAGCTTCAAATCGTCTATTCACCAATACAATTAAGTACACAGAATCTTAGGCAAAATGAACATGAATAAAAGCATACCAAGTTACATTATAATCAAATTATTTATAAACAGTGATAAAGTCTTAAAAGTTGATGGAAAGTTTTTATTATATGTTAAGGAATAAAAATAAGAAGTACAGCAGATATTTCATTAAAAACTATGGGCCGGGCGTGGTGGCGCACGCTTGTAATCCCAGTACTTTGGGAGGTGGAGACCGGAGGATCCTGGTTCGCGGCCAGCCTCAGCTCGCTCTCTCTCTCTCTCTCTCTCTCTCCCTGTCTTTCTCTCTCTCTCTACTTAGTAAGGCCCTCCGCAACTTCGTGAGACCTGGTTTCAAAATAAAGGATAAAAAATAGGGCCGGGGGTGTAGTGCGGAGGTAGAATGCCCCTGGGTTCAATACCACAAAAAAAAAAAAAAGAAACTATGCAGGCCAAATGACAATAAAGTGAAATCTTTTAAATCTGGAAGGAAGGAGGAGAGGGAGGGAGGGAATAAGAGAGGGGGGAGGGAAGGAACTAAGGGAAGAAGGAAAAGAAAGGGAAGGAGTCAACATTTCACTTAGATAAAACATATATTTCAGGCCGGGCGTGGTGGTGCACGCTTGTAATCCCAGTACTTGGGAGGCGGAGACAGGAGGATCACAGGTTCGCGACCAGGCTCAGCTACTTAGTGAGGCCCTCCGCAACTTCGTGAGACCCAGTTTCAAAATAAAGGATAAAAATAATAGGGCCAGGGGTGTAGTCCCCAGTACCGCAAAAAAAAAAAAACCATATTTTTTCAAATGAAGAAACAGATAAAGTACACCCCCCTCAAAAAAACACGCCAGAATTATTCAGATTATTCAAATGAGACCTAATTACATTCTGTTTTATAGGAAACTTACTTTAAATATTGTATTACACAGAGTTCTCTAGAGAAACAGAGCCAATAGGAGATAGATTTAGAAATTATGATAAGGAATTGGCTCATATGATTCTAGGGGCTCAGATGTGCCACAGTTGGACCACTGTAAGCTGGAGAGCCAAGTGAGCTAGTACTGTAGCTCTAGTCTGAGTGTCTGAGAGCTAAAGAGCTGATGGAGGAACTCCATCTGAGTGCAAGAGAAGATCGCGGTCCCATCTTCAAAATGGTCATGCAGAGAAATGAGTTCCTCCTTATTCATTTTTTTTATTCTGTTCAGATGGCTAGTGGATTGCATGAGGCCCATCCACAATGGGCAGGGCAATGTGATTTACTCTGTCTACCAATTCTAACGTTAATCTCATCCAGAAACATCCTCACACCCACCCAGAGCAATGCTTAACCCAATATCTGGGCACAATATGGCTCAGTTAATTTGATACATAAAGTTAACCATGACAAATACAAATACAGCAATAAGTTAAAAGTAAAAGGGATGAGAATGGATAGACCATGAAAACACAAATTTAAAAAATTAGAGTTATCATACTATATCAAACAAAATAGAACTCAGAACAAGGAAGATTTCTAGGAAATAGAGAGGGATGTTTCCTAGTGGTAAACAGATTATATATAATTTAAGAAAATATATGTATCTTAAACATCTGTTGTACCTATTAACACAGCTTTAATATACATAAGGCAATAACTGAAGAAAAACTGAAAAGAAAAATAGTAAAGCTATTATTATAATTGGGGCTTCCAACACCATTTTCTCATAATTAATAGAACAAGACAACAAAAAATTAGCAATGTTATAGACTTAAATACCACTGTCAACAAAATGGACTTATTTTACTTTTATAGAACACATCATTCAATAAACAGCAGAGTATTCTTTTAAAGTACACATGCAGCACTCACCAAGATAGAGCATATTTTAAAACAAGTATTAATAAATTTATTAGTATTGAAACCATGCAGAGTATGTTTTCTGACTGCAAAGATAATAAAATAAAAATGAAAATTCAAAAGCTATCAGAAAAAATCTCAAAATAATGGGAACTTAGCATGTAAAATATGGGTCTAAGAGAAATTAGAAAATAGGTTTAATTAAATGCAAATTGAAATTCAATGAATAATAATTTGGGGGATGCATTGAAAGTAGTGCTTAGAGAAGATTTACAACTTTAAGTGTATTAGAAATAAAGTTTATAAACAATGATCTAAGCTTGAACCTTAAGAAACCAAAAATAGAAGAGTAAATTAAGCACAAAGTTAAAGAGAAGGGTGATAAATACAAAAGCAGAATCAATGACAGAATGCAAGAATGAATAGATAAAATAAGTAAAATCAAATTTATGTCAGGCAAATATTTCTTGAATGGACATAAGTATAAAACATTAAGGAAAAATGAATAAATTTGATTTGATCAAAATTTAAAATGTTCATGCTTTAAAGGACTCTAGTAAGAAAATAAAAATGGCAAGCCACATAATTGGAGGAAATATTTGCAGAAATAATTCAGAATATATAAAAAAACTATTTACAACACAATTAGATGACAAAAAAGAAAATAGGAAAAAGGTATGAATAGAAACTTCAAATCTTTTTTTTTTTTTTGGCGGTACTGGGGATTGAACCCAGAGGCGTTCTACCTCCGCGCTACGCCCCCGGCCCTATTTTTTATACTTTATTTTGAAACCGTGTCTCACGAAGTTGCAGAGGGCCTCACTAGGTAGAGAGAAAGAGAGAGAGAGAGAGAGAGAGAGAGAGAGGTGAGGCTGGCCGCGAACCCGGATCCTCTGGTCTCCGCCTCCCAAAGTACTGGGATTACAAGCGTGCGCCACCACGCCCGGCCGAAACTTCATATCTTTCAGGGATGATTTACAAATGGTGAAAAAGCAGACAAAAATCTGTTTAGAATTATTAGTCATTAGGGAAATACAAGTTAAAACCATAGTGAAATATCATA
Organism: Glis glis; assembly: GCA_004027185.1. Lineage (NCBI taxonomy): Eukaryota > Metazoa > Chordata > Mammalia > Rodentia > Gliridae > Glis > Glis glis. The sequence goes on from PVJS01024295.1 coordinate 5,215, forward strand.
CACTGAAGTGGCCACATTTTAAAGGCTCAATAACATCACATATTGGGAAAGACGTGGAACAACTAGAATATTGATGCATTAATGATGGGAATGCAAAATATACATCCACAATGGAATGTGGCAGTTTCTTTCAAAGTTTAATAGTCTTACTTGTACATGTTCACCCACGAGAAATGAAAACATGTTCACATATAGGATTGTTCTCAAACGTTCACAGCAATCTAATGCATAAAAGTAAAAAACCAGAAATAACCCAAAAGTCCGTTCCATGGTGACTGGATAAAAAATTAGGGTATGTCCATGTGAATGAATACTACTCAGCAATAAAAAGGAATGAACTTCTGGTATGCACAACCGCATGGACAGACCTTGAAATCTTAATTGAAAGAAGAAGGATATAAAGGCTATACACTGGATAGATTGCTTTATTTGAAATTTTGAAAAGGCAAAAATACAGTGACACAAAGATCAGTAGCAGCGAGGGGCTGGAAGTAGGGAGGGAAGGTATGGCAGTGAAGGGCATGGGGACACTTTAGTTTGGGTTTTGGTGGTAGAGAGGACCAGGGATTGAACCCAGGGGCATTCTACCACTAATCTACACCCCGGCTCTTTTTATTTTCATTCTTTTTATTTTGAAATACAGTCTCACTAATTTGCTATAGGACCTCGCTAAGTTGTTAATTTGCTATAGGACCTCGCTAAGTTGTGAGGCTGGTCTGGGACCTTTGATCCACCTGTCTCGGCCTCCCAAGTACTGGCTTTATAGGTGCCCACCACCACACCAGGCTAGGTGCACTTTTGAGAATGATGGGATTGAGGTGAGGGTTACACAACTGTAGGCATTTGGCAAAACCATCAACTTGTACATGCAAACTTGGTGAATTTTGTCATATGTAAATTACACTTCATGAAGAAAATTAAGAAATAGTTATTTAATCCCTCTTATATACAAGACACTAAGGATTGGATAAGGAAAAATTTTTTGGCTTAAGTTATATAATTCATAATTTCCTGGTTTCTTTCTTCCCTATTTCATCATTGTTTTTTGTGATGCCTCTTTCTCTGTCTATAAATACACAATTGCCTTTTGTATATCTCAACTTGGAATCTTCAAAAGATTTTGAATCTGTATAAATTTCCCCCCATGTCCTGTGGATCTTTTGTTTTGTTTTGTACCTCTCTCCCATGCACCAAAGCGACAACTCTGGACAACACCCTTGAGTCCAGCATTTCCTCTGCAATCCACAGCTGACTGCCAGGTCTTCTCTGCCTTTGAAAATTCTGTTTTTCTCCATCTGTCCTGCCTCTACTCATTACTGTTCTCTCTACCCTAGTCTTGTGATCACTAATTCCAAACAGATCTGTCCCTTGCATTTCCAGCGGCGCCATACCACACCTTTACATGGGCTGACAAGGTCACCAGCGATCTGCCCCGCTCATCTCTGTAACACCATCTCCGGTCTCCTCTGCCACAGAGCATCGCCTCCAGTTCTCAGAACGTGGCATACTTCCTTCTACCTCTGGTGGAACATTCTCTCCTCAGTCAACTTGTTCTCTACCCAAAACTCACAAATTTACCTGTTTTTTATTCATTTTGCAATTCTTAGCCTAGATATCGCTTCCTCTGGGCACATTTGACTTTTCTTGTGTTTGCATGGCTCTCAGAAATGACACCATAGCATCTGACAGTGAAATGTCTGCAGGTTTTTAAATTCATATCTCCCTCTAGACCACAAGCTCCACAGGGCAAAGAATCCTTTTGTTTCCTCACCAGACCCCCAGAGCCTAGCACAGCACATTTTACACTCTACAAATAAAGGTTAAACAATTAAATAAATCTGTTGTCTAACCTCCTTATCAGAAATACTCAGATTAGTCATATTTTTAAAAATTAAATGTCGAACCATTGGCCTGGCTTTTGAGTACGTAGCTCAAATATCTCATGTGGCAAGCCAGCCATTTTTAAAAGTTAATATAAAAGTTCCACTGGTTGCCCTTTCATTATAGCAATCTCTCTTTCTAACAGTCTTTAATATTCAAAAACGTGTGGGTATGTGGTGCTAATAAGTGCCTAAAATATAGTTGTGTCAGACACAATTCAAGAGAACCATCATTACTTCATACCTCTACAACCGTTTGTTCCTCTGCACAAAGTGAGAATCAAATTTCAGGTCTCAAGCAGTGTTGCTTCTGTTTAATAAAATAACTAGTAGTTTATGTAAAGGTTTTGTGTGTTTGAGACAAAATTCCAAAGACTGGGGATAGATGTGCTCTTGGATAAAGTGCATAGTCCTTGTTGGAAATGTGGAACACTGGTAGCTCTTCTAGAGTATTTGGTTAAGTTCTGAGGGTGCTCAGTGAGGACCAAGAACATCCATATTAAGAGGTGAGATGGAGATAGTCAAGGTGAGTGGTTTATCTGACTGTGATGCGACCTGTCATCCTTTGCCACATCATTTTATGGTTTCATTCCTAAAGATGAATTTGTGATTATTGCTACCTTTAATGGGTGTATAGCGGGGGGGGGGGGGAATTGAACCCAAGGGCATTCTGCCTCTGAGCTACACCCTAGCCCTTTTTATTATTCATTTTGAAACAAGGTCTCACTAAATTGATGAGGGTCTCATTAAGTTGCTGAAGCTGGCCTCAAACTTGCTATGCTCCTGTCTCAACCTCCCAGGTAGTGGGATTACAGATTTGTGCCATTGCACCCAGTTTAACTTTAGGATTTAAACCTATGAGTGTTGAAGAAAATTTACTCTCTTCTTTCTGGGTCAAATCTTATTAAAACAGCATTTCTATCTAATTGCAATAATAATGTACATTCAATATTTAAGTCTATAAGTCTATCCCAGTACTAGGGAGGCTGAGACAGGAGGATCCCAGGTTCAGGGCCAGCCTCAGCAACAATACTGAGACCCTCAGCAACCTAGCAAGACCCTGTTTCAAAATAAAAAATCAAAAGGGCTGGGTGTGTAGCTCAGAGGTAGAATGCCCCTGGGTTTTATCCCCAGTACAAAAAACAAAAAAACTAGATATACATGCATTACTTCTGGAAAAATTAAAGGGGTTAGTTGAGTCCATAGTATTGTTTGTGTAAGAATATATTTATGTACCTTTTGATGTAATTTAATTAAAATACATAAAAAGGAAAAATAAAAAATTTAAAAATATTAAAATAGAAAAATTAAATTCTACAGATTACTGTTACTACAAATTGCTTTCTGTGTTTTCTTCTAGTAACTTCTATTTTTATAAAGGTATAATTATAAATATTATAAATTTTTGATTGTGATATACTTGTTCAACTTACATTCTCATGGTTATATTGAATTCATTTGTTGACCATAATTTATTTTTACCATACTTCTCTTGCTGAATATTTTTATGGCAGCATAAACAATATTATGAAGAACAAAAATGAGCATAAATCTTTTTAATAGCTCTAAGTGTTTTTCTTAGAATACATTCCTACAAATGAAGTTGCTGGCTCAAATGTGTGAATATTTTTAAGGTTTTTTTGTTACATATGATCCATTTTGCCCTCTAGAAAAGCTTTATTATTTTACATATTTCAAAATAGAGTATGACCGTCCTTATTTTCCACCATCCTTATCAATATTGAATATTTTCTTTTTCGTTTTTAACAATGCAATATGTGAAAATGTTTTTATTAATATCTTAATATATACTTCTTTGATTCTTTGTTATAAATAAACATTTTATTATAATGTTCACAACTTATAAGGTGAGTTGCTTGTTATTTTATTTTATAAATTTTACCAGTTAATGTATCTTATTAATTTATAAAACTCTTCATGGACAATTATTTTTTTTAACATTTTATGTTCATTTATTGGTGCATTGTAAATTGTAATTATACATTTTGATATATGTCAGGGTATGAACACCATATTTTTCATTTATTTTTGCTAAGTTATCATTCTCATATGTTTGATAATTTATACAGTATAAAATAGCTTATCATTTTTATGAACTTAAATTTAAATTTGTTTAAATTTTTATACAATTGGATATTTCCATTTTTTGTTCACTTCTATTTCTCACCTATTAAGAAATGATATATTTTCATCTATAATTCCTTCTACTTATTTTATGACTTTAAAACTATGTCCTTTTAACCTTTTAACCCATTTATAATGTTTAAATTCTGTGAGGTAGGGATAAAGCTTTACATCCTCCAGTTATTCAACAAATTGTACCATCCCCCTTCTCATTGATTCAACCAGTCCCACTAATTAAAGTGGATCCTTGAAGCAGGTGTGGTGGTGCAGGCCTGCAATGCCTGGACTCTCAGCTACTTGGGAGACTGAGGCAGGAGGATCTCAAATTCAGGCCAGCCTGGGCAACTTAGTGAGACCCAGTCTTAAAATCTTGAAATAAAAAAAAAATTAAAAGGACTGAGGGTGTATCTCAGAAGTTGACACTCATGGGTCCAATGCCCAGCATGACAAAAAAAAAAAAAAAGTGGATCCTTCATCCCATTAGCAAATGCATGTTTTCCCAAGTCATTTAGAAGTATTTAACCGTCTTGCTTGCCTTGTGTATGCGAAACAATACATTCTTGTTCATTCAGATATGGCATGAATTTCAAATTTGCTTCACATGATATTCCCTGACTAGAAATATTTGGGTTAAGAAAAATGATGGTGTCTTGGGTCTCTTTCATGGTTTTCCCTGTGTGTGTGTGTGTGTGTGTGTGTGTGTGTGTGTGTGTGTGACTAAGAACTGAACCCAGGGGCATTCTACTTCTGAGCTACATCTCTAGCCCTATTTTATTATTTATTTTGAAACAGGATCTCATTAAGTTGCAGAGGGCTTCACTATGTTGCTAAAACTGGCCTCGAACCAGCAATCTTCCTGTCTCAGACTCCAAAGTACTGGCATGATAGGTATGCACCACCACGCCTGGCTCGTGGTTTTCTATTTTCCTTCATTAATTTGTCTTTACACTCGTACCACACCAGAGTCTTTATTATAGCCTTAATAACATGATATCTAATTTTAAAAACTCCCTTAGTCATTTTTTCTTTCATAACTTTTTCTTGCTTATTTTCCTTATGCTTCCATAAAAGCTTTAGAATTAATTTTATTGAAATCACTTTAAACTTGTATTTTTATCTGGGAGAATTACATCTATATATTATTAGTGTTTAGAAACATAACCTATCTGTCTATATAACCAAACCTATCTATATGTTCCTTAGTACAGTTTACACTCAAGCAGATATTCTCAATCTATCAATGAGTTTATTCATGAATAGAATTTTTTGACTTTTTAAAAATTCACTTTACTTTCCCATTTCATTATTCTGAATGAATTATTATTGGTTATTAACTCAGCAAGGTTCTCTCTGAAACCTCAAAATAGGTTGAGACTGCCCATTGTATGATCAGGTCCTTGGCCCATACCTACCAGGAAGAGAAGACCACCGCAAAAGAAAACAGATGGCAGAACATACCCCATGTGGAGCGAGCTGCAGAGGAACTCGGGGGAGCTGTCCTGTCTGCAGGGGACAACTGCTCTCTAGTATCAACAATTGTTGCCATTCAGAACTCTACCCTGGCTTCTGATTTTACAAAAAAAGAGAGAAATTGAGATTTTTTTTAATGTAGAATGAGCTCAGAGTTTCGAAGGGTGCATTACAAAATCTTTAAAGCACATAATAATGTTGAACATAAGGAGGCAGTGAAACTCTAGTTTTTTTTTAAAAAAAAAGGCTGTTTTGTGCTTGCCTTAATTTATTTACTCCAAAAAATATTTATTGAGCATCTTGGGAATCACATTCTGTGGAGAACTGTGATGTATGGCTCAGTCGACTCAGGCTGCTACAACAGAGCATCATAGACTGCTTGGCTTAAACAATGAATAAGAGTTTCTCACGGTTCTGGAAGCTGGCAAATCCAAAATGGATGCACACAAATCCTACATCTTCTTCTTGTTGTATTCTCACATGGCCGAGAGAAAAATCTCTTTCGTGTCTTCTCTTACAAGGGCACAAATACCTTCATGGGGTCTCCACCTTATGAACTAATCACCCCAAGTACCCCCCTCCCCATACCATCTACATGCTAGAATTTCAACATATCAGTTTAGAGGGAACACAAATATTCTATTTATAACAATGTATAGAAGACTTTCTTCTGTAAAGAGTTTAAAATAAAATAGATGCACTCACTGTCCAGTGATATAGTGAAGAATTAACCTTATGCAAAGAAAATTTAACCCTCAGCTACTGAGAAGTGATCTCTAGGCCCTTGGAGTGCCTTTGTTTGCCTTATGATTTTAGCTACTGGTCTAGTGATGTGATTGATAACAGGACCTTTGGATCATGCAGCATTAGTTTTGCCTTCAGAAGAGACTGGAATCACAAATATTCATCTCACCTCTAGAAAAGAATGGAGACCAAAAGGGCAGCCAAGTGGGCAGCATGTAATGGAATTTCAGTAAAAACGGTGAACACGGAATCCTGGGATGAGTTTCCCAAGTTGACAATACTTCCTGTTTACTGTCAAACATCAATGCCATGAAAGTCTCTCGTCTGACTCCACAGAGGACCGTGGATGCTGCATGTTAGATACTTGTCCTGAACTCTGCCTCAGATTCCTCCTCCCTTGACAGGTTTTATCTCTACCCTTTCCCTGTAATAAACTATAACCATGAATATAACCACTTTCAGTGAATTCTGTGATCCTTCTAGGGGATTATCAAACTGGAGAGTGGTGTCCTGTGGGGACTATGCCGTCCAAACTTTTGTAGTTGGCTTAAACTTTCACATTGTGGTAAGGTTCTAAATGAACTGATCCTTAAACACACACACACACACACACACACACACACACACACACGGAAAAGGTACCAAATAAAGCTTTTCAGTGATATTGAGAGAAAAGCAATCAAGAAAAATACTGGATCACTCCTACTTGGAGCAATATTTGTAAATGACACAGAGAAAGCAACTTTCTGGAGGTAGAAAATGCTCCAGACTAAAAAATGTAGAATAAGAATTGAAATGATTAGAGTTAGATTAAAATGTCAATCAGGATTCTAAAGGAACAACTAGCATTCTAAATATCCTAAATAAGCCCAATTCAGTGTACTAAATATATTCATAACTGATGAGAGAACCATGTGATAATTTGGGCAATTACAAATAGGTGGAAATATCTACTTTCAAAAACGCTATGATAAGATTTTATAATTGGTACAAAAGCTGTATATTTATTGAAAAATAAAAGTGAGTTAAGCTTTGATAGAGAACAAAATCTCCTAACTGATTCATGAGGACATCAGCTTGTGTTCACTAGTGATAAACAAATTCTGAATATAAACATTCCTCTATTTGACAGCTGTCTTTGTAGTTATCACAAATGAAGTCTTGGGCTACTCTGAGGGAAAGTTGCTTCTATTCCAAATGACTCAGATAGCACATGCTATACATTAGTCCAAAAATGATAAGCTGGGTGAAATTGAGAAGATGTTTAAGGAGGATGAAATAAAAATGGGTAGATTTTTAACACAGATGAAAGAAGGGTTGGGGAAAAGATAGTATACTTTAAATAGTTGAATAGTCCTTATGTAGAAAGACACATGCCTCCACCTATTGGGCAGGGACAGGTAGAATCAGGTCCAGTGTGCAGTGAGCTCCATGTAAGGCAGAATTTTCTAGTAATCATAGCGGCTCAAGGGTGGCATGCGCATGGGTGTTTTCTGGGATAGGGTGGGCAAGTGACAAGCATATGATGTGGCTTTTGTAAAGAGCACTCAAATATGGCTAAGTGGTTTTTAATTAAGCAATCTTTAAGTAAATAACCTTTAAAATGGTTTTTAATTGAATCACTTTACCATCGACCTTCAGATTGCATTTGGATTTGTTTTCCTAGCCCAGGATAATTTAAGAGTATAAATTAGAAGTGGTTACCAGAAATGTCCTAATATTTATAGAACCCCTAATATATGTTATTTATATGTTATCTACTTCATTATTTAGAAAATGTTTACTTTTGTGCCAATTTTGTAAGACAGGAAATAAGCTCAGGCATTGAAATAAACCACCAAAGGTCAGCTGCCGGCATTGTGAGAGCCCACCTCTCTCTACCTCTAGCGGCCATGTTGTTCCTCAACCCATGTCTCTCTTGCAGGTGTGACCACCACAGCAAGTCAATGAAGATGCCAAAGGACACCCTTAAGTCAGAATTGATATCTTACAAAGCATAGCTGCCTGGGGTCATTTAGTATGGGCACAAACAACCTCTGTTACTTCAAAAAGTTCTTGAAGGCATTCCTGAATTTTAAGAGTACAATAACTGAAATTCATTTTATTATGCAAGCTTCACATCATCAAGAAAATACAAGACTAAGAAAATAAAATACTATGTGCAGAAGGGTCGCTATCATTGCCATTTTTAAGGAAAAATTTCTTGCAATGGTCCCACTGCTTCAGAAGTTTATGAGTTGAGGTGAAAACATGTAGTATCATTTCCTTTTACTGAGGTAGAGGCCAAAACTCAGCTAGAGCAATACATGGAAATGTATGCTAATCATTAAAAGAGGCTTAAAACTGTATGCTCCAATGACATGGCTCTACTGGTCCAGTTCTCAACTGAAATACTGTATATGTGAAAATTAGAGCAGCTGCCACTGAAAAGACTTCATGTCCAAGGCAAATTGTCAAATATGAAGTGTAAGGCCTAAAAGCAGGTCTTGGTATGGATTAAAAATAAAAATACTCAGCAAATAGACTGCACTGTTGTTGGCCCAAGCTCATTTTCAAAAATACATTGCTCAGCACTAAAGTGGACAGTCTAATCAGTTCCTCTGCAGAAATGGTAAGATTTTTACAAAGGAAAGAAAATCTGCAAAGATGAAACTGTGACTGGAAAATTTGATCCACATGGTTGTATTTTTAGATCTGTCAAAGATTGACCTCCATTTGCAGTTTTTCTAGCAATTGTTTAATATCAAGTTAGCCTATTGGTAGTATTTCTATATTTTGTGAATTGCGTTCTATATTATACCTTATCTATTATTTCTAGACAGGTCAAATATTCCCTTTATTGATTGCAAAGATTCCTTCTTTTTCACCTATCCAAATGATAGGTGGCCTAGTCCATATGCATTGTGTAGTATGTTTGATGGAAATTTTGGTGGAAATTTATGGAGGATGGGATGTACTATTTTGTTACCTTCAAAATATCTGAAGGGTAAAGAGATGCTGAACAGATGGGAAAATTCTCACTGCTGGACTCCAAACAGGAGGATTTTTTATTTTTATTTTTTTAATCCATATGTGGGAAAATCTTGGGTGAGGGGGGAGAATAGTGACTTCATATTTAAAACAGACACAATCTGGTTGTTTTCACAGGCATACCATTATTATTTTGTAGATAAGCAAGTATATATCTGTGTCAACACATGGGTACATATGTGTGGGTAAGTAGCACGGTTACCAAGGGAAGAAAAGCTCTAGAGTAAAACCATTACCCTATTTTAAACTATGCTTTTACGAAACCCATTATTGGTAATTCGGCTGACAATCATATTACTACGTGATATTCAAATGTCAAATGCATATCTTATTTTCAACTGAGACCATTACATCATTCCTTGTCAAATGCACTGAAATATGGCCGGTCTAGCTCTGATTAGATAAGAGACCTCATGCTGGTGTTAGCAAATCCAACCCCAGGGATCGATTCCCAAGCTGAGGGGAATGGCAAAGTTATTATTGATGATGGTGCCAAAGCTAACAGGTTTCACATGTCCTTCATGAACAAGTGGCTGTAGCCCCAGCAGCGACACAGTTAAGAGCCATTGGTTCCAGTGTCCTAGAATCCTTGGTGAAAAAAATGCAAATTTTAACTCTCCACTAGTATGGAAGTTTGCTCAACTTCTGGTAGGTTTCTGGTTCACTGCACTGGCTGGAATCATATGAATAGTAATGCTTTATGTCTGCGGGGGATTTTGCCTTGTTAGGGAGGGTCATGTAACATGTACATTAGGATCCAAGTCTAGGTTTGAGCAGGGGCTCTGTGCCATTCTAGCCTTGTGACTTTGGCAAAGTTCTTAGTTTCTCTGAGCATCAATTCTTCTACACAATTGTGATAATTGTGAAAATTAAACAAAATCATGTATATGAAACACCTGGAGACCATTGAATGGTAGATGTTCCTGTTAAGTTATTTAGCCTTTTCTCAACTTTGTGAAACATGCAGGATCTGCTTAATAATCCTTGGTCTAGATTGAGGAACAGAAGAAGTGAAGGGAAAGTGGCTCATCTAAGGTCACAAGGTCACGTGGCTAACAAGGGTGAAAGAGAATGGAGCTTAGGTCTCCTGAACTGAAACCCAGTATTCGTAAAGTGTCTATGGAGGAAAAGAAACCCCATAAATTAGACTACAGTCAAGGTCCTGCTATAGTTGCAGAGGCAAAGTGAAATGGTGAATTGGTCCAATTACCCAAATAATTCAAGCCCCCAAATACCAAAACACTTTTATGTAGTATGTCTGAATATTCAGTCCGAATATCTGAATAATTGCCTCAATTATTCATATCACTTTGAATATATGTATAAATATGGTCTTTTTCTGTGGGGGAAGGGGATGAGGGTAGACCCTGAATCATGTCTCCAATTTTCTAACATAAATAGAGAGTATCATTTTTCATTTTCCCCTTCTAATTTGTTTCAAAATTCAGTGGCATTTTTATTAAATTGAAGTTTGTGGATAAATGGGAAAATCTTTACTGAAATGTGGTACTTCCAACTGTAATTTTGGTTTGAATTACGCTGCTTACAAGCACAACTTCATACAACAGTGACAAGACATGTCTTTTCTTTGTGGGTGAACGTTGGGGGTGGGGCACAGTGGGAAACCAATTTTTAAAATCCTTTCAGCTTTTGTTCCACATGCAGAACTGAACTCTCATCCTGGAGTAAATGTTTCAACTCTGCTATAAGGGGTTATATTCTAAACAGTCCAAGGCAATTCTGATATCAGGAGAGGGTTAAAATTACAGTTATTTAAAACTAAAAGAAACCCACCCCCTCTTTTTTGTGATCTTTACAAAACATATACCTATTTCAAGGTACAATTAGATTCTTCTGATTGTGTTTCCTTAGTTATAGCCCTGAACTGAACATAATATCAGCATTAAAATAGAATTTAGCCACATTTAGAAAACAACCAACAAAAGTTCTTTTAAACTCTAGAAATACACATCAATTAAAATACATTGGGCATAGTTAAAATCTAGTGTCCATGCTAACAAAATTTGACAGCCCACCATCATTTATGTTTCATAATAAATACAGTGCTTGGCAGAATGTGGGAATAACATTACTATGGATTGACAAGCCTATTATACCTTGAACAGGTAGTATACAGAAGTGGTAAAGCAAGTGTCTTTGTTCATGGTGAAGTCTGCCTTATAGAATGATCCCTAGAGATGAGGGAGGAAGAGGCTCAGACACAATTATTTGAAAGGCTATGCTTAGTAAAATGCTATGCGGATAAGTTGCTAATAGGTCCTCTGCTTCTCCAGTCAACTTCCTGGTCTTGGCTTTCAAAGCTGTCTAAACTGAAAGGTAGGAAAGGTCTCCTCAAGCCAGACAATAGGGTTGTAAAACAAAAGCAAGTGAGACTGCTTCTCTCTTGGTTTTGATGGGTCCTACCTTTGGAATTTTTAGCCTGTGTTTTGTATAGTTTCTGCACTCTCCTATTCCATGGACACACAGGAGTGAAATGAAGAGAGCTGCACTTCCACAGCAGAGGTTTCTGGGAGAAGCGCTCCACACCTAAACCTCCAGAGAGCTTCCCTGACTTGAAAAGAAAGGAAGTATAGGAAGAGGAGAGGGAAAATGATAGAACAGGAGGTGGTGACAGCCTAATTTATCAATTTTAAGGGGGAAAATCTTCCACCGTTAAATCTCCCTTGTGCTTAGGACAATCTGAGACCATTATTTTTTTTTTTTTTTTTTTTTGCGGTACCGGGGATTGAACGCAGGGGCGTTCTACCTCCGCGCTACGCCCCCGGCCCTAATTTTTTATGCTTTATTTTTGAAACCGGGTCTCACGAAGTTGCAGAGGGCCTCACTAGGGGGAGAGAGAGAGAGAGAGAGAGAGAGAGAGAAAGAGAGAGAGAGAGAGAGAGAGAGCTGAGGCTGGCCGTGAACCTTGATCCTCCGGTCTCCGCCTCCCAAAGTACTGGGATTACAAGCGTGCGCCACCACGCCCGGCTTATTTTCTTACCTGAATCTAGAAAAACCATGTTATGCATCAAACACAGTAGGGGAAAAACTAAAACAAAAACAAGTAACAAAAAACATTTGCCAAATTGTGATTGCTAGGATGCTGATGAAAAGCATTTGAAGCTTTAACGCACTAATACCTTGAGTTGTGGGTTGTGCTTTTCAGAAGATGCGGGTGCTGCTGTGGGCATGGTTGCGCACGCTTGTAATCCCAGTACTTTGGGAGGCAGAGACCGGAGGATCCAGGTTCGCGGCCAGCCTCAGCGCTCTCTCTCTCTCTCTCTCTCTCTCTCTCTCTCTACTTAGTGAGGCCCTCCGCAACTGCGTGAGACCCGGTTTCAAAATAAAGTATAAAAAAATAGGGCCGGGGGGTGTAGCGCGGAGGTAGAACGCCCCTGGGTTCAATCCCCGGTACTACAAAAAAAAAAAAAAAAGATGCGAAGATGCGGCTGCTTCATCTCATAGCATTCCTCAGAAAAACACATAAAAGCAAAGCAAAGCTTTGCAGCCATCCCTGCTTTTTGCTCTCTTTTCTCATGTAAGTAAATGTTTTTTTCATTTCCTATGAAAAGGCTTCCTGAGTCTTTTCCCCTCCTTTTCTGGATGCCATGATTAGACTGAGTGATAGATGTTTCTAGTGAATCATTCGACCAATTAGGCTAAAATATTAAAGACAAGAAACTTGAGAAGGAAACTCGCATTTCTATAGCACTTTGGAGCAGATGTATCCTATTTACTTCTTTATTTTATGGCTTAATGACTGGATCTGAAGTAATTGCACCATTTGACAGATATTTATTTGTAAAATGTGATTCATTCCGTCAGACACTTTTAGAATGATTTTCATGCCAAGTGTTACAATTGTGTAGGCTTGAGTAGCTGTTTCAAAAGATGCAAACACGCATGTGAATTCCATGCCTCAAGCCCATCCACTTTCGGCTCTTTATTATAGAATATTCCAGTTGCCAACGAGTGCTAGTGAGCAGACGGCAGGGACTTCTGGACTTTAATCAACCGCAATCACTGGCAGAGTTCAGAGTTAATTTCCTAACCATGAATCACCTGCAGACAATGAACCACGTTTTAGTGAATTTTGCCAAACAAAACAAGCCATCATGCCCCATACAACTTTTGGGGACAGGGCCATGGAAACTCATTTGACTAGCATAGTTCAAGTAGTGAAAATAAAAGAATAGTATGGAACAGTGGAATAAGATATCTAATTGAGCCTGGTGGCTTTCAACTTAGACAAGGGAATCAAGCATTTAGCAGGAAAACTCTCCTTTCTGAAATGGTGTACTCATTAATTCAATTCTTCTCCTAAATTCTAGCGATTAGCAATCAAGGTAAAAAGTTCTTCTTAGTAATGTTTGACTACACATTATAGCACCAACAGAACGCTAACTTTAACCAAAGCCTCAGAAGCATTTTCTTTAGTTTCTGATTGAGACGCTGTCTCTCTCCAGACAGAAAGGGATGGGTAGAATTAAACAAGTATCCTGACAATTCAAGTGAAGAAACACTTTTGCTAAAATGGCCAAGTCATTTTATACTGAAATCATTGGCAGGATTTTCCATTTCCTCCTCCAAGTATAAAACAAAGGAACCAATTGTCTTTATTTGTTTCTAGACTCTATGAAGAAGCTGAGATACATTTTAGTTCCAAGACATGAAATAAAATATTTAAGATTTTACAGCCGGGCGTGGTGGTGCACGCTTGTAATCCTAGTACTTGGGTGGCTGAGACCAGAGGATCCGGGTTCGTGGCTAGCCTCAGCTACTTAGTAAGGCCCTCCACAACTTTGTGAGACCCTGTTTCAAATTAAAGAATAAAAAGATAGGGCTGGGGGCGTAGCTCAGAGGTAGAACGCCCCTGGGTTAAATCCCCAATACCGCAAAAAAAAAAAGATTTTACATATTATCAAAATTAAGAGTGATCACTTAAAAGGGAAATATTTGTACTGTCAATTTTGAATAAAGTAAATTTCAACCTACACCATCAAGTAAACAATACACAACTGTAAAAAATAAAAAGGCCTTGGTCAGCCCAAGATATTTGACATACACTGCTCCAAATTATGCACTGCTGCAAAGAATAAAGTGGAGAATTCTTTGGCAGAAATAATGGTGAATAGTGAAATTCCGTGAGTGCATTATTAGACAATTATCAAAAACTCAAACAAACTGACTCGAATGCCTTTTCTTGTTATAGATTGATCATTACCATCAAGAAAATTTGTCCTTAGAGATTTACCCAATGTTGGCACATGCTGAAAACAAAGAAGCAAGATTCTTGTCATATGGCTCAAAATAAAATAATCTCCAGACAGGCAATCAGTGTTTCATTTAAACTATGAAAACAGGTAAACCAGGCTATAAAGCACCCATTGTCACCTACTGTTTAGCCCGGTGGATTGATCACATTAACCATTAACACTGCTGAATGAAGCTGGCTGGAATTTTTTTCTTTGGCCTCTATCCCATGTGGTGATACCATCCTCTGTCCTCCACAGCATATTGTCTTCCAACCTCCTAATCTTTTTATTTTCTTTTTTTGTGTGTGTATGGGGATTGAGCTCAGAGGCATTCTACCTCTGAACCATACTCCCAGCCCTATTATTTATTTATTTATTTATTTATTTTTGAAACAGGTTCTCACAAAGTTGCTGAGAGTCTCACTAAATTGTTGAGACTGGCCTCAAACCTGTGATCTTCCTGTCTGAGCCTCTCAGGTACTGGGATCACAGGTGTGCATCCTCCCTCCAGCTCTGATCATTCTCTCTTACTCACTGCTGCCTTATGCCTGAGTTTGCATTTCTCTTCTCTTCACAGGTCCTATTGCCATCCTGAGGGTGCCTGAGAAGACCTGCGTTCAGCTCGCACAAGCCAAGGCTCTCAGCATCTCCTCACGTCCAGTGATGTTTACTTTCCTCTTCAGTGCCCTTCGGGCATTGACAAGCAAGTTGTAAATCTGGCATATTAGTCTTTATTTGAAACTGCTCCAGCACTTGATTTGTAAATGCAGACTCTATACTCATTTGACACAAAACTCTTACTCTCTGTTGCTCAATTATTTCCAATAATTTAATCTCACTGTTTAACCACTTTAACAAATGTTATTGAGAGCCTTGAGGGTGCCTTACATTCGTCTAGACATTGGGTCCCCTGGAGTGAGCCAGGCAGGCAGAGGTGCTGCTTTCATGGAGCTTACATTCAAATTCTTGACCCTTTGTCACTTTCATGTCAAGTCTCCCCTACCTTCTTCTCCTCCATAACTTAAACCCTATGTTCCGTTATTTCAACTCCTCTATTTTTAACATCTTCCTTGCTTGTTATTCTTCCATCATGTGCTGGCAGAAGCCCAAGACAGGAGGAATCAAACCAACTCCCTTCTCAGCATATTAACCTCAGCAACTGGACATAATTTGGAGGAAATCACATAACTATGCAGGTAGATGCCATAATACATTCATGATGTCCACAACAGCAACTGGGTCCCCAGCAGTTCCCAGAAATCTTCTCTCCTACCTTTTCCTAGTCCTTTTGATAGATCCATTGGCATTTATTTCAAATGAACCAACAAGCTTAATAATGTTGGCATCCAAAGCAAGCAGTTCCAAATGGACCCGGGAATTAACTCTATGATGCAGGGTGCAACTAACAAATGATGGTGATTCCTATCAGTACGGAACATCTGAAGTGTCCTTCTTTCATTAATCAGGACTCAGAGACAGGGGCAAGTAGAAAAGTTTCTGGGCCTGGGTTGGGTTAAAAAAAAAAAAACTAATGTGCTTTACCTTGGAGTTAAACATTGTGTTGAAACTAACTTGGACTCCCATTCAGCAAGAAAGGTAGGAAGTGTCCCAGTGGTGTGTATAGAGAAAGGACACATGTGTAACCGGCCTGAACTGCCTGATTAACAACTGTAGCACACTGCGATTAGGCCTCCTTCAAAACTTAGTGAGGCTTTGGACAATTATCCCATTTTTGCCTTGTTTTCCCATCTATGAAATATGCGTAATAGAAGTTCAGGGAAAGGGACTATCTGTTCTTCAAACATATGACCTAGAAGTCACGTATGTTGTGTCCATTCACAGTCCACTGGCAAGAATGTGGCCAAATGGCCACACAGTTCCACTGAGAGAGCTGGCAAATGTGGACTTGCTTGGAGAATATTCATGAAAAGAGGGGGAGGGTGAATTTAAATGTGCAACTGGTAGTGTCTGCAACACCATGTGTAAGCCAGTAGTTGGACATTCTGTATCTTTAGCCCAAAGCCCTTTCTTTTGCTTCAGACTCATACATCTAACCACTTACTGGATAGCTCCACTTTAATCTTACTCTTGCACCTGAAGCATCCTAAATAGAATTCATAATCTATTAGATCCATGATATCCATATTTCACCCAAATGAATCTTGTTCCTTTGTTTCTTCTCACATCACTGTAAACACCACTGAAACACCCAAATCGGTCACTCTGTCTCGTCCATCATGGCTTTGCCTCCTTTCCTCTTGACCTTCCCATGTCAAATATGTCACAGTAGCTTATTGATGTTCTCTTCCACATCTCTCCCAAATGCTCAGGTCTCTGCCATTATGTCTCCAGCCTCCATTATTACCCCACTTAAACTTACAGATAATCCTGTTTTCTCTGAATCAGAAATTCTCTGAATCTTATTCCTCAGTTTGGACAGGAAGAGTTTAGATAGGGCAGGATGTTAAGTTATACAAATCTATTTGGTACTGCAAGTAGCAAGATGTTGGGGCAGGTGTTATTTAAAAGTTTATTTGAGTCTCCTCACTCCCAACTTGGGAAACTCTGAGCTCGTACTATTGAAAAATATGGATAGTGTTCGCTACAGTAAACTTTCTAAAATGTAAATCTCATCTTACCACTCTACTACATATGTAACTTTTCAATGGCTTCCCATTGCCCTTACAATAGTTCAAATTCTCAATATGATTCAGAAGTATCACATTTTCTGATTCTTCCTAACCCTGCTGCTCCTCACTCTGAAACTTCGACTCCAGACAGAGATTGTTTCTCCTGGTTTTTTTTTTCATATATCACTTATATCACTCTGAGGTCTTTGCACATGGAATCCTATTTGACTACAACTCTCTTCCTTGAGCTCAGATACTTTTGCCTGACTGATTCCTGGTCAAGCCTCAGGCAGCAGCTAAGTTATCATGCCCCCTTGGCATGGAACCCTCACTAGAACAGGAGAGTAGATCCCTTTTGCTATTTGCCCTGTTGGCACCTGGCACTCACCCTTGACATAAGATTTTATTATAATTGCCTTTTTATTATCTATTTTATCATAAAGAATGTAAACTCTGGGATGACAGAAACTACTTTGTTCTCTGTTGTATCTGAAAAACTTGGACAGAGTTTAGAATATAAAAGATGTTCAATAAATATTAATTGGCTACTCATTTAATATTTGTATAGCTGTATATTTTGGAATGACAACAAGAGTAGTACAACAGTATTTAACTATAATTAGTAGTTAGTTTACATGATTATAAGTAGGATAAATACATTAACTTTACTAGCACACATATTTATTCAGAAAAATAATCCACTAACACTTGAAAGTGATGAGCTAAAATGAACGATGTCAGGATGGATGTGGAAATGTCAGAGTCAGCCTTGCCTGTGTCTTCTTGTGCAGTCCACATGTAGGAGATCTCACCCTGGCCCTACAATCTGATCCCGTGAGGCCTACTCCGTGGGAGTTGTGAGGAGACTGTGAGCAAAGAGACGTAACCCACCAACTGGTCTTGTTCTTCCTTCTGTCAACCTTCCTCTTGAGTACTTGCTTAGGAAACACTACTTAGCCACAGTTGCAATCCATTGTCAAGTGTGTCACGGGTGATTGCTGATGACAGAGCACACTGCCTATTGGTTTATTTTCAGTAGAGTAGATTCAGTGCTGTCTCTGTAATAGCATCATCCCCACCACTTTCTTGCCATTTTCCATTCTGATGTGAGTGGGAAGAAGTGGTGCAATCTATGCCAGAGCAGACGGTGACCGTGGGGGGTGACAGATTGCCTGGTGATCTTGTTCCAATATGGAAGGAAGAGTGGTTTTCTCTTCATGTGAATAAATGCATCTTTATACAGAGAACCCTGGGTGAGGGTAAAACAAGATTTTACACCTAAATGAGAGAAGAGAGATCCTCTAGTCTAAGGGAAATCTCAGTGCTAAGCAAGGTAGGGGGGGTGCCTCTATAGGGAAAGTATGGAATTATCCTTTTGAAAGCTTGTGGACCACAGGTTGCCACATTTAACACCTCAATCCCTACCTCCAGGGGGAGGAGCAGGTCCACCAATGGGTTCCTACAGATGCAAACTCCAGATAAGTTTCTGTTACTTACAAGGGGGGATATGGATACTGTCTTCATGGACATAAGTGGGTGTAGTCATGGATTTTTTTTTGCAAGGGAATTTAGGGGCTTGAAGGCCCACAGATCAGTAATATACTAGTCCTTTTAAATTATATTGCTAAAACTAACCACACTGTTAATATTTCAAATAACATTTAGTGCTACATTCAACTGGTGCTTAAAGCTATGTTAGATGCCACACTTTAGTGCCAGGCTTTGATTAATTTAGGGAACGCTTTATGTCTAAAGTCAGAAAGTCTTGTCATAAAGTGGAATTTGCATTGAGACAGTAGAGTCCAAAAAAAGCAGCTATCCCGAGGGCCCCTTCTAACACAGCAGTGTGTATCTCCAAGAGGAAGAAAAACGGATACAGCCCTCCTTGGGCCACCCCTACCAATAACTGTATAAAAGTCTCACCTTTGACCTTAACCTGATCTAGTGCCTGATTCTACCAGACATCCCCCTTGTTTTGTACTTGGAGACATCAGGAAGATGGTCAGGGACATCTGCTGATGCTCCAGGATACAAACTTGTGTGAGGTGATGACCCCACTTGAGATCAGATGTAGAAAACTCTCAATAGTTTTGCGTGCTTCACATAAACAGGGTCAGGTCCTACAGACCCAAACAAAAACCCGTACTCTTTCTTCTTCTACGCTGGTTCCTCAACTGTGTTTGTTGTTGTTCTTGCTGCTTACTTAAGAAGCCAATGCATTTAAAGTATTTTATCCAATTATGTACATTTGAAGAAAAATTTCAGCAGACATAGTGTAATGTCCGAAACAGCCACAGATCTTATTGTTTCTAAGGATTTAAACATTCGCGGGCTTGCTGTGGATGAAGAATCTCTAGTCTGTGTAGATATCAAGTAGTTCTCTTGCATCTCCCTCTACTTCTCTTTCAAATTATGTGTGAAATTATAACATTGTATATTAGTTGCTCCCCAGTGAATCCAAAACTGTCCTAAAGATCATTTTCTACCACCCTGAAAGTTTAACTACAGCTCCGTTTAATTGGCGCTGGTGGGCAATTCATCTGGGGAGATGCAGTGACTATTCAGGAAATGTCTGGCTGCCATAGCGCTGGCGGGCTTACTCCTCTAAAGTCTCACCAGATCACTTGTCGAAATGTCTTGTGCTGCAGTGTTGATGATGTGTCCAGTTCAATCAATCAATCAGCAAATATTTATGTTAAGTGCTTTTCTGTACTACTGCTGCCATGACAGACCCCTTTCGTTGGCCAATTTTCTCATGTGAGTGGTGTTCAGGCAAAGGTCAGCATGGTCCCTATCTGACCACAGTGGTTGCATACCATGGCTTCTGGTCCTTTCCAAATGGAAAAGCCCCTTAATCTACCAACAAGTAGTTACTGAGCCCTACTATGTGCCCATGTTTATAATAGCCTTATGTTTCTTCCATTCTAGTGAAACTCAAAAACTAGGGTCTCTCCCTGCCTCTCACATTCTTTTACTCTTTCAGTATTATCACTTTATTATATTAGTACCTAACATTTGTATAGAATGGTATATTTGATTTTTATTCTTAATTCTAACAAAAATGCTGAAATGGTCATGCTTAAAGCTATGTTACAAATGCCAAATTTTAATGCCAAGTCTCCAGGCATTAAAGTCAGGCTTTGATTATCATAAAGTAGAATTTGCATTGAAATAGTAAAATCCAAAAAGCAACCATCCCAAGGGCCCCCACTAACACAGCAGTGTGTATCTCCAGGAGGAAGAAAAACGGATACAGCTGTTTTTGTTTTGTTTTTTGTCATTATTGTTTTGTTTTACAGCTGAAGAACCAAGAGATTGGGACATGTCCAAAGTTACTACCAATAAAGAGTGACTTTCACAAGTCCACATTTCTCTCTGCTACATAAAAAGCATTGTAATAAGTGCTTGGGTTTGGAAATAAGATTGATAATGAGATGAGTCTAGTTTTTTACCTCAAAAATTTAATATCAGAAGTAATGAAATGATTTTGTCTCATTTTGAAGCAGAATTAAAAGCCCATTGTATTTCTGAATGTCTCCCTCATGTCCATGGAGTAATAATCTGAATCTTTGGAGTCTTCCATAGTTACCCCAGCTCACAGCAGTCCTAGCACAAGTCATCTTGGGGCTGATTCAAGCTACATTTCTCAGAGCCATGCTTCTTGAAGTCTGTGCGTGCAACTAAATCCAAACACAGTGTCCATTGTCCATTTCTTCACCTCCCTGCCCCTCCAATTCACTCAAATGTGGCCTCTAACCCTGTTTTCACTCAAACAACTTATAATAAGGTTAAGATTGACCTTCATATTACAAAAGTCATTTTTCTGTCCTTATCTTTGAATTCTCAAGGGGCAGAACAATATAGCGGTGAACAAAGGCATGAAACTCTGACGTCAGACTTCCTTGATGCTATAGTCTGAATCTTGGGTGTCCCACAAAGGCCATGTGTTAAAGGCTTGATACCCAAAGTGGCAGTATTGGAAGGTGGTGGGAACTTTAAAAGGTGGGGACTAGTGAGAGGTTTTAGGTCATGGGGCGTGCCCTTGAAGGGTATTGTGGTACCCCAGTCTCTTCTTCTTTTTCTCTCTCCCAGCCACAAAGTCAGCAGCTTTGTTCCTCCACGCTCTTCTTGCCATGATGTGCTGCCTCGCCATAGGCCTGAAAGTAACAGGGCTACTTGATGATGGACTGAAAGCTCCAAAACTTTGAACCAAAGTAAACCCTCTCTCTTATTAAGCTGATTATCTCAGATATTCGTTACAGTAATGGAAAGCAGACTAATACACTTAGTTTACTAGTTGTGTGGCCTCAAGAAAGGTATTTATACTCTCTGAACTTCTCTTGTTCCAACCATGAAATAGAGATGATAATAGTGTCTACATCACACTATAGGTGGGAGGATTCACGGTAAAGATTTGAGAAAATATCTGACACATATTAATACTATAGGTGTTGGATGTTATTATTTATTATTACCTAACCTGCTTGACATGGTGGTATGGTTTGGATCTGAAATGTTCCCCAAGGGCTCATGTGTTGGAGGCTTGGTCCCTGAGGCAGCTGCGTTCAGAGGCGGAGCCTTTGGAAGGTGATTAGATCATGAGGGCTTTAACCTCATTAATGAATTAATCCTATTACTTTTGTTGTTGTTGTTGTATTGGGAATTGAACCCAGGGGCATTCTACCTCTGTGCTATACCCCCAGTCCTATTTATTTTTCTTTTTGAAAAAGTGCCTTATTGCTAAGGGTCTCACTAAGTTGTTGAGGCTGGTCTTGAACCTGCAATCCTGTCTCAGCCTCCCAAGTACTGGGATTACAGGCTTGTGCCATTACACCCAGCTGAATTAGTCCTATAATTTAATGGGCTATTGGAAGAAAGGTGGTAGAAATTTAGGAGGTGGGGCCTAATTGGAGGAAATATGTTCTTAGGGACACTCCCCTGAAAGCTATTCTTCTTTATTGCTCTCTGATTCCTGACCACCATGAAATGGGCAGCTTTGCTCTACCATGTGCCTCCTGCCATGATGTACAACCTCACCACAGGCCCAGAAACAACAGGGCCAAGTGACCACGGACTGGCACTTCTGAAACGCTGAGCCAAAATACATCTTTTCCTCTTTAAGTTGATTTTCTTCTCATTTAATGTTTTCGCAGAGACAGAAAGATGACTAACACGTGTGTTAATCATCTTTTCTTCTTTTATTGCAATCTTCCATTGCTATCTGTGGCATCAGGTGCTCTGGTTTTACACTATCCTCTCCAGGAGTCTCCTTTGCTCTCTCTCCCCTGCTCTCTGCTCTCTCTCTCTCTCTCTCTCTCTCTCTCTCTCTCTCCTTCTCTCTCTCTCTCTCTCCCTCTCTCTCTCTCTCTCTCTTTCTCTCTCCCTCTCTCTCCTTCCCTCCCTCCCTCCCTCTCTGTTCTTTGTTTTTACTTAACAAATACATTGTTAAATTCTTTAAGTTTCATGTACAAGGTTTATTCTTTTTATCAGTTTTCTGTCCCTCAGCAGTCTCCTCAAAATTTGCACATTAGAATATTAGGATCATTCAAATATATCTTTCCATCACAAATTCTTCCTCTAAATTCTTGACATCTCCATGTGGACGTCTTTCCATACATCTTTTGTTTTTCTCTCAGCAGTCACTTTATTTTTCCCTGTTTTTATACTTTTATTGGTGCATCGTAATTGTCCATCATAGTGAGATTCAAAGCGACACAAATGTACATGCACATATCAATGTGTGTGTTTCCCTCTGAATCCCCCACTCGCCTCTCCTCATACACTGAGTAAGATGAATAGTGATACCTTCATATATGAACATAATATTATTTGAACATACATCTTAAGCTCAATCTTTTTCCCCAAACTGGTTACCTTCTGGTATCCCCCACTTACTAAATGTAATAGCATTCAATGCATTTCTGAAGCTATAAAGCCTCAAATTGTACCAACTACTGCAGTCCACTCACCCCTGATGTCCAATACGAAACCTGACGATTGGACCTCCCGTATCCTCTTAGTCACATATTCTTCACACCCAGTCGATGCCACAGTACATTTTACTAGGACCAGCGCAACAGTTTTTAAAGGGCTCTCTTCTCATCACCCTGACCACTGTCTATCCACTTCCCACAATCAAGCAGAATGGTCTCTTCTAACACAAGGAGATCCTAACATTACCTGCTTATGGCATCTTGGTGTCTTTCTTAGACTCATAATAAAGCCAAACTATCTACTTGGCAAAGCTCACAAAACCTATATCTCTCAACTTTAAATCATCCCATACGTCCTCTTTTCTTACTTTAGTCAATGACCCTGTTTTATTTCATTTAAAGTTCATTGCTAACCTGAGAGTGGTGGTGCACATGTGTAATCTCAGTACTAGGGAGGCTGAGACAGGAGTATCGTAGGTTTGAAGCCAGACTCAGCAACTTTGTGAGGCACTCAGCAACTT
>PVJS01024296.1:0-28828 GCA_004027185.1 Glis glis
CACACACACAAATGAAGCAGGAATTACAGTACACAATATGAGAATCTGTATACCAAAGGTATAGATTTGCTGCCTTCTAAATCCTCTAGTTAGCCAGGCGTGGTGGTGCATGCTTGCAATCCCAGGACTTGGGAGGCTGAAAACAGAGGATCTGGGTTCACAGCCAGCCTCAGCTACTTAGTGAGGTCCTCCGCAACTTAGTGAGACCCTGTTTCAAAATAAAGAATAAAAAATAGGGCTGGAGGTGTAGGTTGGAGGTAGAATGCCCCTGGGTTCATTCCCAATTCCACAAAATAATAATAATAATAATAATAATAATAATAATAATAAATAAATAAAAAATAAAAATAAATAAATCCTCTAGGTAAAAGTTTTCAAGCACATGCTCAGACTTTCTGCCACCAACTCACTCCTGGAACTTCTTAAAATTGCAGCCCCCTAGGTTCATGCTGAACAAACAGAATGAAGCATTTGGTCAATGGCTGGGGCCTGGGAGTGCTTCACGAGCTCCCTGGATGATTTTTATGCACTTGTATGTTGAGAGCTGCTACTCTGGGGAAAAGTTCTTGAGGGTTTTTTGTTTTGGAGCGGGGAGAGGGAATTGTAAGAGGCTGAGGCAGGAGGATCTTGAGTTCAAGGCCAGAACGGGCAATTAGCAAGACCCTGTCTCAAACTAAAAAAGAAAACAGTAAAACATGATAATAATAATAAAAATAAAATGGGCTGGGGATGTAGCTCAGTGGTAGAGTGCCCCTAGGTTCAAAATTAGCTGAATAAGTAAAAATTATAAAATAAATAAATAAATAGGGCTGGAGGTGTCGCTCCAAGCACGCGCTACACAAGCTTGGGGACCTAGGTTCAATCCCCCCACGCCACAAAATAAATAAACAAATGAATAAATAAATGAATTGGCCATCTTCCTAACAGGAGGCTCCAAATTCCCAGGGACAGAGGGAACAAGATACACCTTAGAGGTAGGGGGGCTAAGTACAGCTCTGGGGTGCCTCCTAGCATACGTGGGGTCTGCTCAACTCTCCTCTGTGCCCAAGTCCCTCCCTCTGTTTGATGCTGGCCACATCTGTCCCATATCCAGGAGTTTGGCCTAATAAAATGGATCCCAGATGCAAAAGTATTTCATATATACCCTTCAGTCAGGGCTTCTTACCCAGGGATCCCCGAACCCCACTGGCCTTGGCCTTAGGATTTTAACGAACATCCGGACATCATAAATAAAACTGGGCATGTATATGCACATGTGCTTTTTTTTCTGGGGAGAGGGTCCATCGCTTTCATCAAATTTTCAAAGGAGTCTATGACCTAAATTAGCATCCTGTTCCTCTTTTCTCTGTAATTAATTACTGAGTGTTTATTGAGCCTTCCCCATGGAATCTGTCATTAGCAATGCGGCTAACTTCCACTTCTAACCTCAGAGCAGGCGAGGAGAGTTTACCGGGTTTATATGGGTTTGGGTTTCACTTTAAGGAAACTTTATAGGTAGAAGGGGGTGAGGACCAGGCCCCCA
This sequence comes from Glis glis, assembly GCA_004027185.1. Taxonomy (NCBI): domain Eukaryota; kingdom Metazoa; phylum Chordata; class Mammalia; order Rodentia; family Gliridae; genus Glis; species Glis glis. The sequence goes on from PVJS01024296.1 coordinate 1,523, forward strand.
GAGACGCCTGAGAAGCATGACCTCACCCCCGGGGGAACCTAACCCCACAGCTCTCCCGCGAGCCCAGCCATTGGGCCTGTTGTAAGTGGTGGTGCAATGTTTTCCACTCCAGCAACACCTAACATATGGCGTGTGCACTGAGGCTTAGGAAAATAGTGATTCATTCTTAATCCTTAAAAAAAAAAAATCAACCCTCTGTGGCCTTGGCTCTCCTCCCTGAGTGCCCTTCTGTTCCCCTGAATGTCGGTGTCGTCAGGCCACTGCCTTGGGTGTGCGCTCCCTGGCTGTACCTCTCGTGTAGCTCCATGTTGCCTCTGGACCTCCGTGTCCCTCCCTCCCGCTGCTCTTAAGCCCTGTGTGTCGCGGAAGGCTCTCCCTCCCATTTCTCCAGGGACTCACCTGAATGTCCCCTCACCCTGACACCTCCTCCCACTGCTCTATTCTAGGCCTTTATCATCCTTCCTTAGCCCTGGTCCCTTCAAAGAACACCTCCCTAGTTGGGAGAAACAAGGCAGTAAAATGGTGAGAGAAGATGTAGGACAGGTGAGGCTTAGTATGAATGGAGGGGACAAGGTGGGGGAAGCGACTACAGGGAATAACGAGAAACACTAAATTTAGCCTCCCTCCTGATTGGTTTCACAAGGTCTTTGCTTAATGCCCCATGGGACATAAGGCCAAGGTGTTTTATTCTGAGAAAAGGCAAAACCTCACCAGTCTTGTAAAAAAATGAAAGAAGCCGGGCGTGGTGGCGCACCCTTGTAATCCCAGTACTTTGGGAGGCGGAGACCGGAGGATCCGGGTTCGCAGCCAGCCTCAGCGCTCTCTCTCTCTCTCTCTCTCTCTCTCCCTGTCTCCCTGTCTGTCTCTCTCTCTCTCTCTCTCTCCCTGTCTCCCTGTCTGTCTGTCTGTCTGTCTGTCTGTCTCTCTCTCTCTCTCTCTCTACGTAGTGAGACTCTGCAACTTCGTGAGACCCGGTTTCAAAATAAAGTATAAAAAATAGGGCCGGGGGTGTAGCGCGGAGGTAAAACGCCCCTGCGTTCAATCCCTGGTACCGCAAAAAAAAAAAAAAATGAAAGAAGAAGGCTGGGGGTGTCGCTCAGTGGTAGAACACTTGCCTAGCAGGCATGAAGCCCTGGGTCCCATCCCCAGTACCAGGGGAGAAAAAAAAAAAGGATGATGATGATGGTGCTAATGGAACTAAGTTCCACAGACCTGTAATCCCAGCTACTCAGGAGGCTGAGCCAAGAAGATCTCAAGTCAAGGTCAGCCTGGGCAACTTAATGAAACCCTGCCTTAAAATAAAAAAAAATAAAAGAACTAAGGGTAGTTGGGTGTGGGGGTGCAAGCCTGTAATACCAGTAACTTGAGAGGCTGAGATAGGAAGATTGCAGGTTCAAGGCCAGCCTGAGCAAGTTAGTGAGAACCTCAGCAACTTAGGAAGACCCTGTTTCAAAATAAAAAATAAAATAGGGCCAGACGTGGTGGCAGTACTTGGGAGGCTGAGACAGGAGGATCACAGGTTCAAGGACAGCCTCATTAAATAGCAAGACTTTCATCAGCCTAGTGAGACCCTGTTTCAAAAATAAAAATAAAATAGGACTGGGAGTGTAGCTTGGAGATAGAACACCCCTAGGTTCAATCTCCAGTACCACAATAATAATAATAATAATAATAATAATAACAACAACAATAATAATAATAATAACAAAAATAGAGGCCATTCTACCTCTGAACTACATTCCCAGTCCTATTTTTTATTTTTATAACCACAAAAAGTAATGATAATTAAAAAAACTTAGATGTTAAGTTTTTGTTTTTCTCCTGTTAATCTTCTTTTATGAATCTAATTTGCAGGCCCCAGACACAGAACAAAGGAGGGTAAAGGAAAGCCAGGCATGGTGGCACGCACCTGTAATCCCTGTACTTTGAAGGCTGAGACAGTAGGATCTCAGATTTCAGGCCAGCTTCAGCAATTTAGCCAAACCCTCAGAAACTTAGTGAGACCCTATCTCAAAAAGCAAAAAGTCTGGGAGTGTAGCTTGGAGGTAAGAATGCCCCTGGATTCAATCCCTAGTACCACACACAAAAATAAAATAAAATAAAATGGTAACCCATACCAGTTAAATGCCTTCTGAATATGTGTGTCTAACTAACACAAGTTACTAGGTAGTAGCTAACTAACTAGTAATTAGTAACTAATGAACACAAGTTACTATCTACACATGAACGTACCCTTGATGATGTTTTGGGAAAAGTAAAACAGGCACAAGCCCCACAATAAAAAAAAAAAAAAACAGGCACATGAACAAGGCCCTGGACTTGACTCCCAGCTCAGAAAAATAAAAATAAAACAAACAAAAAATAGGCATGAAGATGACTTAGCAGCATCCCAAAAAGTCACTTGAAGGTGAATCACCATCAACTGTCTAAAGTTTTTTTTATTTGTCTGTAATAAGAGGAATTCTATTTCAAAAATGAAATTAATTCCCATGAAAATAACAGTACTATAATTATAAATCTTTGTCAAGATTATATAACATCTGAGCTTGGTTCTCCCAGTTATAGAAGGCTCAGTAAGGTCAATTTATAGAATCTAGCTGGGCGTGGTGACACATGCCTATAATCCCAGTACTTAGGGGACTGAGACAGGAGGATTACAGATTCAACACCAGTCTCAGAAACTTAGCAAGATTCAGCAACCTAACGAGACCCTGTTTCAAAACAAAAAACAAAAAGGGCTGGGGTGTAGCTCAGGGGTAGAATGCCCCTGGGTTCAATCCCCAGTACCAAAACAAAAACCAAAAAACAAAATTATAGAATCTACAGGGTGGCTACTTTTGCCTTTTTTTTTTCCCTGCATAACAGTGACCCAGCTTCTAAAACAGTTCCTAATACGTGTGGTAACACCTGTAGAGTCAGTCAATTACTGAGCAACAGCATGTTGATTTCTATCCTCCTCCCTTTTTCCCATCCCTCCCTTTCTCCATCCTCCACCTATCCATGCAACCCCTCTGAGCTAACACTGTGGATTTTGAACACCTATAAGTGAGCCAGGTGTAGTGGCGCATGGCTATAATCCTAGCTAACTTAGGAGGCTGAGGCAGGAGGATCTCAGGTTCAAGGCCAGCCTGGGCAATTTAGTGAGCCCCTGAACAACTTACTGAGAGCCAATTTACTGAGAACTCAGTTCTTATTGAGAACCAAGATAAAAATAAATAAATAAATAAATAAATAAATAAATAAATAAATAAAAAGGGCTAAGGTTGTCATTCAGAGGTAGAATGTCTTTGGGTTTGATCCCCAGTACCAAAAAAAAAAGAAAATGCATCTGGGCTCATACACACACACACACACACACACACACACACACACACACACACACACACACCTGCGCTTTGGAATATACAATCTGCCATAACATAACTTTCCCCCTGAATTCACGTGATCAGACATCCCTACTCTCATCATTACATTCTTTGTGCAGTATTCAGAAGGTTTACATTGAGCCAGGCGTGGTGGCGCACTTGTAATCCCAGTACTTGGGAAGCTGAGACAGGAGGATCTCAGGTTCGCAGCCAGCCTCAGCTACTTAGTGAGGCTCTCTGCAATTTAGTGAGTGAGACCCTGTTTCAAAATATAGAATAAAATAGGGCTGGGGGTGTAGCTTGGAGGTAGAATGCCCCTGGGTTCAATCCCCAGTATTGCAAAAAAAAAAAAAATGCCTCTGGGTTCAATACCCAGTACCAAAAAAAATTTTTTTACATTGAAAATACAAACAGAACAGTCCTGCTTGTTCCTCACTGAATGTCCCCCAAAGGCCCATCTGTTAAAGGCTTGGTTCCCAGGACTGGGCTGTTTATTGGAAGAAGGTGGAGCCTAATGTGAGGTCTTTAGATCACTGGGGACATGCCTTTGAAGGGATTGTGGGACCATGGACCCTTCTTTTTTTTTTTTTTTTCGGTACTGGGGATGGAACCCAGGGGCATTCTACCTCCAAGCTACACCCCCAGCCCTATTTTTTATTCTTTAATTTTGAAACAGGGTCTCACTAAATTGCGGAGGGCCTCACTAAGTTGCCAAGGCTAGCCACGAACGTGCAATCCTCCTGTCTCAGCCTCCCAAGTACTGGGATTACAAGAGTGCGCCACCATGCCCAGATCTTTCTTTTTTTTTTTTTTTTTTTTTGCTTCCCAACTGATAAGATGTGTGGTTTTGTTCCACCATGCATTCCCATGTCGGGCTGTCTTGCCACAGGCCCAAAACAATAGGTCCTCACAATCATGGACAAGAACCTCTACAAACATGAACCAAAACAAGCTTTTTTTTCTTTATAAGTTAATTACCTCAGGTATTTTGTTACAGTGATAGGAAGCTGACTAACACACTGGCAAAACTCAGAATTGAGGGGGCAGGGCTTGGGCATGTGTCCAAGTAGGACATTTGGAATGCTTATTTCATCAAGCAGGAGGCTCACGTGGGTTCCGGGTGGCTCCCCAGACCCACCCAACTGTCATCACCATCACCTGGGGCAGAATTTCATCTTTGTTCCTTTTCCCTCTTCTTTTCCATTGTTTATTTGTCAAACATGTGTGGTTCATGTTGTAGAGAATAAATCTTCTCGAGAAAGATGAGGACATTACGGTGCCATATTAGAACTCCAGTTTTATTTATTTATGAACAATGATTATGTCATCATTGGGCCCTATAGTTTGAATTATTTTATGCTGGGTGGCCGATGTGATAGACTCCCATTTGACAGAAAGTAAATTTCAGACGAGATCAGTCCTAAAACAATAATTCACTTCTGGGCCCTGAAAGTTAGCATGCAATTCAGTTCTTCTTCATATCAACGGGATATATTCATTAGACTTAAAATAACCTAAAGCTCTCTTCCAGCAATATGACTGGACTAAAATAATATCCAGAGTGTTTAGACTAAAAAAAAAAAAAAAGCATGGTGGCACACGCTTATAATTCCAGTGCTTGGGAGGCTGAGACCGGAGGATCCGGGTTCACGGCCAGCCTCAGCTACTTAGTGAGGCCCTCCGCAACTTCGTGAGACCCGGTTTCAAAATAAAGTATAAAAAATAGGGCCGGGGGTGCAGCTCAGAGGTAGAATGCCCCTGGGTTCAATCCCCGGTACTGCAAAAAAAAAAAAAGCATTATTCAATTACCAAATGCAGTTCTTTGAACTCATTCTGGTGTTATTGTTGATATTGCCTGATAATTGTCCTTTCTGTTCTTTCTTTATTGCCTCTTGGGAAGATGAGGAAGGGGAGGCTCATGTTAAAGCCAAGTCAGCAACTTATCTTAAGCTGTAACCACTTTTCCTGTACCCTAAACCCTCAGGAAGGGTTTCTGAAAGAAAAAAAATTTTTTTAAACCTTATCCAGTGGAATTTAGAGAGCTTGAAATAAAACAGCCTTAAAAGTTGTAACAGATATCTCTCTGGTTTATGATCACATTCGCTAACATCTGTTGAGGGACATTTTCTGACCAAAGGGCCTGTCAGTATCAATAAGGAACGACGCTTTCTTCATTGTTCTAGAATCTACAGTGTCTAGGCTTATTGAAATGGATATATACTGTAGTTCATACCAAAAGATGGAGAGACGGAGTAGAGAGGGAAGGAAAAGAAGAGCAGGGATTAAAGTGTGGAGTTGCCCCTGGCCCTCCTTTGAACTCTCCCTGGCTTTTTGGAACTTAACCAAGATCAAACAGGCACTTGCAGCCAGCTTAAGGCCTCTGGTTCTCTGTGTAAATTTAGGAGTCGATTCTGAGGTTAAGATTATGAAGTTTTGTGGTAACTTTAAACTGGAAAGTATTGCATTCACCTTTTATATTCCCCAAAGAAAGAAGAAATGCCCAGCCGTGTAATGAAACTCCTTTCAATCTGACCATTGTGTTGGAAACAGATTTCACACTGAGCGAATCTTTGCAACCAGACTCAACTGTTTCCCATTACAGCCACGCATGGGTATCAGTGTGCATGTGCTTGCTGCAAAGTGTGCAGTTCTTGGAGCAAAATGCTCACGCTCTGTGTGACGTGGATATAGGATCAATATCATGTCCACGGTTGAACACTTGTTCGCACTTATTATCACCACAGCTTAGGACCTAAACAGTGGGCCAGCAAACTCCACAAATAGTCTTGGAAAAAGAAAAGAAGACGAAGAAGATCTGACTTGACATAAAATGTATGACTCAAGTTGGTGCAGCCTTAATTCCTTGAACTGCTCTGCCAGGCGTGGTGGCGTACGCCTATAATCCCAGTACTTGGGAGACTGAGACAGGAGGATGGCAGGTTCAAGACCAGCCACAGCAACACAGCGAGACTCTCAGCAAGACTCACAGCATAGTGAGATCCTGTTTCCAGACAAAAAAAATAAAAGGGGCTGGAGGTGTCACTCAGAGGTAGAATGCCCCCGGATTCAATCCTCAAGAAAAAAAATGCTTATTTATAATGTCTACCATATAGCTTACTAGAATCCTTTACAGCTTGGCAATTTAGACTTTTAAAATGAGTGCTAGAAAATGGAGTTTAAAATCATGCACTCAAAGGCGGGTGTGGTGGTGCATGCCTATAATCCCAGTACTTGGGAGGCTGAGACAGGAGGATTGCAGGTTCAAGGACAGCCTCAGCAAGTAGTGAGACTTTCATCAACCTAGCAAGACCCTGTTTCAAAATAAAAATAAAATAGGGCTGGGGTGTATCTCAGAGGTAGAATGCCCCTGGGTTCAATCCCTAGTACCCCCCCCACACACACACACACAAATTATGCACTCAGCTAGGCGTCCCAGTACTTGGGAGGCTGAGACAGGAGGATCACAGGTTCAAAGCCAGTCTCAGCAATTTAGTGAGACTGTCAGCAACTTACTAAGACCCTGTTTCCAAATAAAAATCAAATAGGGCTGGGGGTGTAACTCAGAGGTAGAATGCCCCTAGGTTCAGTTCCCAGCACCACAAAAAAAGAAAAAAAAATCACGCACTTAAACCATCAAAACAGGAGATACAAAAAAGAAAACAGGAGATTCTACTCAGAAATTGATTTTTACTGAAATTGAAGATAAGTTGAAGATAGCTAAGTTAACAGAAAGTTCCAATCTGTCATGATAGAATTGTTATTGTGGTTTGGGGGGGAATTTCCTTCCCCTTCACCTTGTCTCAGAATGAATGTTAAAAACAATCAGTTCTTATAAAATATCCACATACTAGGGGGCCTGAAGGCAAATCAAAGTCACCATGTACATTTACAATAATTCCAATGAGAGCAGAAACAATAGCACTTACAAGAAGATGTGCTCATCTAAGACTTCAGTAAAGTTCCCAGGTGCTATCCTATTAATCCTTTTTGGTTTTGTTTTGTTTTTTTATGGTGGTACCGGGGATTGAACCCAGGGGCATTCTACCTCCAAGCTACACCCCCAGCCCTATTTTTTATTCTTTATTTTGAAACAGGGTCTCACTAAGTTGCGGAGGGCCTCACTAAGTAGCTGAGGCTGGCTGCGAACCCAGATCCTCCAGTCTCAGCCTCCCAAGTACAGGGATTACAAGCGTGCACCACCAAGCCCAGCTCTTATTAATCTTTTTTGAATAATGGGCATTGATATCTCTACTTTATAAGTGGGGAAATCAAGGCATTCCCAGATAGCTTGCCAAGTCATGAGACTTCTCAGGGCCACCGCCAGGAGAGAGCCCATAACGGTGCGCGCTGCCTCGGACCCCCGGAGTGTCTTTGAGGGCCAGCTCATCCTTGGGTTCATCCTAAGGATGTTCTCAGCTTACAAATCAACTTTGCTAGGAGTAACTTTTATAGAAAATAAACTGAATGTGGTAAGAAGAAGGAAAAACGAAGGTGGAAAGAGAAGGAGGAGAAAAAATAAGGCTGATCTGTGCAGTTCTTCAAAGAAATTACAACTGTTTGCCGGGTGTGGTGGCGCACACTTGTAATCCCAGTACTTGGGAGGCTGAGACAGGAGGATCCAGGTTCACGGCCAGCCTCAGCTACTTAGTGAGGCCCTCCACAACTTAGTAAGACCCTGTTTCAAAATAAAGAATAAGAAATAGGGCTGGGGGTGTAGATCGGAGGTAGAATACCCCTGGGTTCAATCCCCAGTACCACAAAAAAAAAAATTATAACTGTTCAAAAGATAATTTGCAGCCAGAAATCCCAGTACTGGGGAGGCTGAGACAGGAGAACCACAGGTTTGAGGCCAGCCTCAGCAACTTAGCAAAACCCTGTTTCAAAACAAAACGTAAATGGGCTGGGGTTATAGCTCAGAGGTAGCGTACCCCTGAGTTCAATCCCCAGTACCAATGAATAAATGCATGAATGAATGAATGAATATTTTAAATGAAATCGTTTTTCTTTTCTTTTTGTTTTTTTGTGGGGGTTTTTTGTTTTGTGGTACTGGGGACTGAACCCAGGGGCCTTCTACCTCTGAGCCACACTCCCAGCCCTATTTATTTTTTATTGGAAAACAGGATCTCACTAGATTGCTAAGAGTCTCGCTGTATTGTCGAGGCTGTCCTCAAAACTGTGATCCTCCTGTCTCAGCCTCCCAAATCCTGGGATTACAAGTATGCGCCACCATGGCTGGTTCTGAGTACACATTTTGATGGCTTTTCAGGTTGTCTTTTCAAAACCTAACAAATTTTTAAAACCTAACAAATTTTCAAAACCTAACAAAGTAGCTGAGAAGAAGTAGTCTACCAAAGAATGACTGCCACTGACTCTCAATTCTATTCTTCAATTCTAAACCAGAGACTGAAAATCCCCTTGGACCTCAGTGGCCCACCCCACCCCCATTGCTGCTGCTAATTAGTACTGAGTAAAGGGAGCCGGAATGAAGGCATCAGGCCTTACAATAGGACTTGCCAGCTAGCTATGAATCTCCATAGAAATTCTCTAGTTACAGGATTACTGGTGCCTGTAATTCCAGAATTAAAAATACATTCTATATGCACCAATAAAAAAAAAAATTTTTAAGATTCATTCCTGCTGGGCATAGTGGCACACAGCTGTAATCCCAGTATTTGGAAGACTAAGACAGGAGGATCGCAGGTTTGAGACCAGCCTCGGCAATTTAGCAAGACTCTCAGCTGCCTCGCAAGACCCTGTTTCAAACCCAAAAATAAAGGGGGTTTGGGGTATAGCTTAGAGGTAGAATAACCCAGGGTTCAATCCCTAGTACCACAAAAAAAAATAAATAAATAAAATAAAAGATTTATACCTCTCAGCAGGGCACAGTGGCTCATGCCTATAATCCCAGTATTTGGGAGGCTGAGACAAGAGGATTGCAGGTTTGAGGATAGCCTCAGCAACTCAGCAAGACCCTGTTTCCAAAAAATAAAAACAAAAAGTTCTGGGAATGTAGCTCAGAGGCAGAATTCCCCTGGGTTCAATCCCCAGTACAAAAGAAAAAGAAAAAAGATGAATTACTCTCTCCAATAAAATGAAAATACCCTGGTGAAAGTTCATACCTTATCTAATAACCTAACATCATATCTCAACATCTATGACACAGATACTTGGGGTATTTTGCAAAAGATTCCTAGAACTCAACACAGAATCATTGGATCAGAATACTGGGCACCTAAGCCCAGGAAACTGATTTTTTTTTTATGGTGGTACTGGGGATTGAACCCAGGGGCACTCTGCCTCTGAGCTACACCCCCAGCCCTATTTTTTCTTTTTTAATTGAAACAGGGTCTCGCTCAGTTGCTGAGGCCAGCCTTGAACTTGCAATCCTCTCCTGTCTCTGCTTCCCAAGTACTAGGATTACCTGATTTTTTTTTTAACTCAAATTTCCATTTGATCCTTATCCAAAATGAACCGTGAGAACTTCTGGCTTAAAGCTAGGGAGAAATAAATGCCAGGCATGGTGAAGCACCTGAACCCAGCTGCTTGGGAGGCTGAGGCAGGAGGATCACAAGTTTAAGGCCAGCTTGGGCAATTTAGAGAGAAACCATCTCAAAATTTAAAAAAAAAATTTTTTTTGAAAGAGAGCTGGGGATGTAGTTCAGTGGTAGAACACCCTGGAGTTCAATCCCCAGTTACTGGGGAGGAGAAAAAGGAAAGAAGGAAGGAAGGAAGAATGCGCAAGTTTTATGAACTGCCGTGGACCTCAAAAATATTTTTCTGAGCCGGGCATGGTGGCGCACACTTGTAATCTCAGTACTTGGGAGGCTGAGATAAGAGGATCACAGGTTCAAGGCCAGCCTCAGCTACTTAGTGAGGCCCTCTACAACTTAGTGAGACCCTATTTCAAAATAAAGAATAAAAAAAAATGGGGCTGGGGATGTAGCTTGGAAGTAGAAGCCCCTGGGTTCAATCCCCAGTACTGCAAAAAAAAAAAAAAAAATTCTGGGGACTCAGGATATGACTCAATGGTAGAGAGCATGCCTCACATGTGCAAGGCCCCAGCTCCGATCTCTATCAAAAACAAGGTTGTTCTGCAATAAATAGGTCTCTTCCAACTCAGCTAGGAAAGAGTTTTGTTGTTACTCTTCCTTCCTTTATTATTTATTTATTTATGTATTTTATTTTATTGAACCCAGGGGCATTCTACCTCCAACCTACACCCCCAGCCCTATTTTTTATTCTTAATTTTTATTCTCAACTTAGTGAAACAGGGTCTCACTAAGTTGCGGAGGGCCTCACTAAGTAGCTGAGGCTGGCCGCGAACCTGCGATCCTCCTGTCTCAGCCTCCCAAGTACTGGGATTACAAGTGTGATGCCACCATGCCCAGCTATTTATGTATTTTAATATGAAAAGTTTCCTTCACCCAGGCGTGGTGGCTCATGCCCATAATCCCAGTTCTTGGGAGGCTGAGACAGGAGGATTCCAGGTTCAAGGACAACTTCAGCAAGTAGTGAGACTCTCAGCAACCTAGCGAGACCCTGTTTCAAAATAAAAATAAAATATAGGGCTAAGGGTGTAGCTCGGAGGTAGAATGCCCCTGGATTCAATCCTCAGTACCACAAAAAAATAAAAAAATAAATAAAAGGATTCCTTCTCTATTCAATGCACGGAATTTTGCTCAGGAAACATGGGTTTGTGGAGCATTAGGAAGGTATTTTTGCAAATAAAGGCTACATATATATAGATCCCACATCCTTTTCCACATTTGTTTCTTTAAGGATGTGTATGAAAATAGTATTTTGGCAGGTTCCTTTTTTTCCCCCTGTATCACACCTCACTTTAAAAAAGCAAAACATTATTATTCACACAAATATCTTTTACCAACTCTACCCAATATTAGAGGCTTTCTAGGCTCCAAAGACTACTATGATTAACCTTCCTCAAATGAAACTTTAGGGATCTGCTTTGAACCCACAAAAGAAATTAAATGCACAGTTAAGACTGATTTTCATCATCAAGTTGCAACAGGGAATTGTCTTTAAAGCCGTCTCCTGCTGCCTTCATTAGAGTCTTGATCTCTTGCTGCAAATTTATATTCCTTTGTGGATTTAAGGCAGATATTGGATATCCTTTTAATCTATATTTATTAGGCGAGCTATTGATGAGTCTCGTTCAGCCACAGATTCATGAGCAATGTTCCCGTGGCCACTCTAGTGGGAGTCTTAAATGGATACAGCATCTTCAAGATAAATGGTCATTTTTCACAGAGTAAATGGTGTATTTAAAAGCCAAATGTACAAGTTAAAAACTCACATCAGCCCCCGTTTGTTGTTTTGTTTTGTTTTGTTTTGTTTGTGGTACTGGCGATTAAACCCAGGGGCATTCTACCTCTGAGCTACACCCCTTGCCCTGTTTTATTTTTTTATTTTGAAACAGGTCTCACTAAGTTGCTGAGGGCCTCGCTATAAGTTGCTGAGGCTGGCCTCGAACCTGCGATCCTCCTGTCTCAGCCTCCCAAATACTGGAATTACAGGAGTGTGCCACCATACCCAACATCAGCCCCTGCTTTAAGATACACTTTGACAGCCGGGCGTGGTGGCGCATGCTTGTAATCCCAGTACTTGGGAGGCTGAGACAGGAGGATCACTGGTTCGCCGCCAGCTTCATCTACTTAGTGAGGCCCTCCACAATTTAGTGAGACCCTGTTTCAAAATAAAGAATAAAAAATAGGGCTGAGGTTGTAGCCCGGAGGTAGAATCCCCTGGGTTCAATCCCTAGTCCAGCCAAAAAAAAAAAAAAGATACACTTTGACTTGTTCCACAAACCCCAACCAGCCAGCAAAAGTTAAGTATGCCAATAACAGAGAGAATGTTGAGCGGATTTTTGTCCCACCCACCTACCCACAAACATCTCCTCTTCCAGAGAGCCTTTTCCAATTCAGGACCTTTACATCTAACAAAGCTCCTGATTGGAAGAAACTTCGACCAAGAGAGAAGGAGGGAGAGTTTGCCTGATGGCCCTCAAACCTATCCATCGCCCTCTCTGTTCTACATCACAGGGGAACTGAGCTGAGCAAACCCATTTCTCAGGCCTTCTTGCCAACTGGTATCCAGCTACATCTGGTCCCTGGAAGACCCTGGAGGAGCATTTCTCCCCTTCCTCTCTGCCTTAGACAGCATCTTGGGCTTTAGGTGCATCACCTGCATGGTAGCAGCTCCCATCGGTAGCCTCCCCTTGGTGGAAACTAGCTGGAAGCCCGTTGGTAAGACAGCCAAGGAAATGACGTTTGTAGCTCAGCTCCCGTGCATGATCCAGAGCAGATCAGGGGAGCGTGAGGGCTGGATCTGAGAACAGCCAAGGCTCTGGCGCAAAGGACACACCTAAGACTCACGGGGTCTCCTAGAGCTTGGCAGGGTGAAGAGTGATAACTGACTCCAAAGCAGCCTTTCTGGAGCTTTTATCAGGTGTTAGGAACTGCACTAGGTGCTAAGAAGGCAAAGATCAACAACATAGCTCCCCACTCTACAGCTGTCAGAGTGGGTTGAAGGAGCAGTTCATACAGCCTGGGAAGGGCTACCCAGTGGCTCCGTAGACTGTGATGGGAACACAGCAGGGAGTCATTAGCTTGGTCTGGAGAAACCCAGAGACTTCCCAGAGAAGACACAACTTCAAGACAGGCATGGTGGTGCAAGCCTGTAATCCCAGTACTTGGGAGGCTGAGACAGGAGGATCACAGGTTCAAGGCCAGCCTCAGCAATTTAGACCCTCTGCAACTTAGTGAGACCCTGTTTCAAAATAAAAAATAAAATAAAATAAGGCTGGGGGTACAGCTCAGAGGTAGAATGCCCCTGGGTTCAATCCCCAGTACCAAAAAAAAAAAAAAGGGGACAACTTGATCATGGGGAAAAGGCTGCTGCCAGAGAGGGAGGCAGGGCCCAGAGTCGGGACTTTGTACTAATGACAACAATGACAATAGTTAACAGCAACTGAGACCTCACCTGGGACCAGGTCTAGAGCTCCTCACCTTAATCACCAAAAGCCTTCATGGAAAGCAGGAGCTCACCAAATGTGTGGTCCTGTCATCCTCAGTATATAGAAGAAGAAACTAACCTTTCTCTATTTCTTTAATTTTACCTTCCCCGCCCCATCTCTACTGGGGATGGATCCCAGGGGTGCTCTACCACTGAGCTACATCCCCCAGCCCTTTTCATTTTTTATTTTGACACAGGGTCTTGCTAAGTTGGTGAGGCTGGCCTCGAAACTGCCTCGGCCTCCCTAATCTCTGGGACTACAGGCATCCACTACCAGACTCAGCAAAACTAACCCTTCGAGTTGCTAAATAATGTAGCAGGGGGCAGAGGTTAGGGTCAGGATCCAGTCCTGTATGTGCCTGACTGACAGCAATGCCCGCACTGTGGGGACTGGGGATGCTCCCTGCCTTCCTGAGAGGATGGCTTTATTAAGAATGAACCCGCACATAGCCGCTGCACAAATAGAGGTCAGTGCACATTTGTACACTAACCTCCAGCAGAGTGGAGGCTCCCTCGGGGAGCTGTGCAGACGGAGGCTGATGCTGAAGGCCACAATGCTTTGGAAGTCTGGCATGTTCCAGGGTGGCTGTACAGCCCCATTTGAATAAGCTGGGGACAAAGGCTCTGTCCTGGGATGGGGGAGGTGGCTGAGGTAAGGAAGTGCTCTCTAGGAAGAAACTACATGCCCCTTGAGAAATGAGTTAACCCTTTCAAGAAGCCAGGCTAAAGCCAGGCGTGGTGGCACACGCTTGTAATCCCAGTATTTGGGAGGCTGAGACAGGAGGATCGCAAGTTCGAAGCCAGCCTTGGCAACTTAGCAAGACCCTGTTTCCAAAAAAGAAATAAAATTGGACTGGGGGTATAACTTGAAGGTAGAATGCCTTTGGGTTCAATCCCCAGTACCACAAAAAAAAAAAAAAAAAGATGCCAGGCTACTATTTGGTTGAATGATCTCCTCCAAGGTACTGAATGGCACCCCGATGGTTTCATGGAATAAATTTATCTCTCAAATGGGAGCCATTTACTAACTTACTTCAGGCCTCAATTCTCCTGCCTTAGGCCGGTTTTTTTTTTTTTTTAAGCCAGTTGTAGGCAAGATCACTACTTTTCTGCTTAGAAGAAAGTAGGGAGCCAGGCGTGGTGGCGCACGCTTGTAATCCCAGTAATTGGGAGGCGGAGACCAGAGGATCCGGGTTCGTGGCCAGCCTCAGCTACTTAGTGAGGCCCTCCGCAACTTCGTGAGACCTGGTTTCAAAATAAAGGATAAAAAATAGGGCCGGGGGTGTAGCACGGAGGTAGAATGCCCCTGGGTTCAATCCCCAGTACCGCAAAAAAAAAAAAAAAGAAAGTAGGGAGACAGACATAGTGGTACACGCCTGTAATCCCAGTACTTGGGAGGATGAGGTAGGAGGGTTGTAGGTCCAAAGCCAGCCTCAGCAACTTAGCAAGGCTCTCAGCAACTTAGTGAGACACTATTTTCAAATAAGAAATAAAATCGGGCTGGGGGTGTAGCTTGGAGGTAGAACTCCCCTGGGTTCAGTCGAAGGAAGGAAGGAAGGAAGGAAGGAAGGAAGGAAGGAAGGAAGGGAAAGAGAGAGAAAGAAAGTGGGAATAATTCCTTTTAAAATTCCAAAAATAGCTGGGCATGGTGGCGCACACCAGTAATCCCAGCACTTGGGAGGCTGAGACAAGAGGACCACAGGTTTGAGACCAGCCTCAGCAACTTAGTGGGACTCAGCAAACTAGCAAGACCCTGTTTCAAAATAAAAAGTTAAAAAAAGGGCTGAGGATGTAGCTCAGAGGTAAAATGCTCCTGGGTCCAATTCTCAGTACCACAAAAAAAAATAAAAATAAAGTTTAAAAATTCCAAGATTGCTTGTAATTAAAAAAATCCTAATCCTTATTTTTCTTATTTCTCCACCCTTCAGTGCTGTTGGGGGAGATATTTTGCAAATAAAAGGAGACCTTTTCTTCACTTTTCAGAGCTGTTCCATTATAAACACTGCTGCCTGCAAAGTTGAAAATCCATTCAAGCACAATCTTATTTAAAGCTTTTTAAAGGCAACTGCTAACCTGTCTAGATGTTTAACTTGCAGGTTTCAAAACCTGTCAGTTAAAACTTGCTCACTGTTACTCCTTTTCTCTGAAGCTACAAACCCGAAGAGAAATTACGTACCAAACTGGAAACAAGGAACTGAGACTTGATCGCAACACAAAAGGCTAACTGATGGGCTGGGGTAGAAGACACTACAATCCCCGCTCAGAAAATGAATGAGGATTAGTGGGCTCATCTACCAGCGCCCCTAATGAGGCTGCGCCTTCTCAGTTCTGAAACAGGCAGTCAACTGATCCCTTCACGAGAACACCTGGTCTAATTCCCAGAAAAAAAAAATTAGTCAGACCCGTTGTTGACCAAGTTTATTAGTCAGTTCCTTTAAATCGTGCCCCTGGTAGCAACGGGTAGACATGGCTCATTAAAAATACCACTGGGGGAACTCCTAAGGTCCTGGGACAGTCATTACCCAACTAATTCTATTGTTCTCAAAGAGTTAATGCAACTCCTAAAGGGAAGCAAGTTACTTTCTATTCCCCAGGAGGATGAGCGAGCCTCTTACAGACTTGAATGCAAGGGCGCTGCTTTTCACCAGCCTCCCCTCCCTCCACCCCCTGGCTCAGGCCCCCCTGACAGTTGACCAGCCTTACGTGGGGCGCACTTCTAGGTCTGATGCCGACTGGGTGGTGCTGAATAACCCATGCACGCGAGGAACCAGCACAAGGACAAATCCCCTGACTTTGTGTGTCTGGATTCTAAACACCGACACCATGTGTCTAAGCCCCACAGCCAGATAAATCTATCAACAAGCGTGGCCAAGGAATACCTGATTTATATGCAACCTTAGCAGTGTGTCTTTGGACACAAAGTGCCAGCGTGGACAGTTCTGGATAGAGTCCAGTCCTGGCCCAGCAAAGAACAGACACTGTCACCCTCCTGGACCACAAGTGTCCTTAGTTGCAAAAGAAAAGGGGAAGGAGTGTTAAATGATCAGCATGAGACTGTGGTGCCTGCCTGTAATCCTAGGGACTCAGATGGCTGAGGCTGGAGGATCGCAGGTTCGAGGCCAGCCTGAGCCACTTAGCAAGACCCTGACTCTAAATCAAAATAAAATAAAAAGGAACCCGGTGTGGTGGCACAAGCCTGTAATCCCAGTACTTGGGAGACTGAGACAGGAGGATTGCAGGTTCTAGGCCAGCACTCAATAACTTGGTGAGAACCTGTTCTTCATTGCGATGTGTGATTACAATGCACCAATAAAAGTATATTTTTAAAAAAAATGGCTGGGGCACCAGGCATGGTGGCGCACACTTGTAATCCCAGTAATTGAGAGGCTGAGACAGGAGGAGCACAGGTTTGAAGACAGCCTCAGCAAGTAGCAAGACTCTCAGCAACCTAGTGAGACCTTGTTTCTTTTTTTCTTTTCTTTTTCTTTTTTTTTTTTTTTTTTGGCAGTACTGGGAATTGAACCCAGGGGCATTCTACCTCGGAGCTATACCTCAGCCCTATTTTTTATTCTTTATTTTGAAACAGGGTCTCACTAAGTTGCAAAGGGCCTCACTAAGTAGCTGAGGCTGGCTGTGAACCTGCAATCCTCCTATCTCAGCCTCCCAAGTACTGGGATTACAAGCATGTGCCACCACGCCCAGCTGAACCCTGTTTCTAAATAAAAGTAAAATAGGGCTGGGGATGTAGCTCGGAGGTAGAATGCCCCTGAGTTCAATCCCCAGGGCCATACACACACACACACACACACACACACACACACACACACACAGACACACACACAAATGGCTGGGAATATAGCTCAAAGGTAGAGTGCCACTGGGTTAAATCCCCAGTACCACAAAAAAAAAGAAAAGAATACAGCTAGAATCTGATAAAGTATTTAGGATTTGTCTCAAAATACTTGGGGTTGGGGGACTTTGATGAAAAGAGATTGACAAAGAGTTGATCATTGTCAAAGCTGAGTGATGGGTACTTAGGAGTTATTACACCATTCTGCCTACTTTTTAGTATGTTTGAAACTTTCCATAATAAAGTTATTTGTAAACCTATTACTAAGGTCAAGGGTCATTTTCACATTCCATGTATCCCATGTTATAGGAAAAAGAACTCACCAGACCAGAAGATGCGGGGCTTGTCCCTTCTGTTATCCAGCTGTTTAACTCTGAGCCAATTATTTCACCTTTGTGGGCCTCAATTTGCTATTCTGTAAAATAAGGGAGAAAGGGCAAAAGAGCTAACATTTACTGAATGCCTCCTAGGAGCAGGAACTGTGTGGTGCACTTCATCTAGGAGAACCTGAGCATCAGGAGAAGGGATGCAATATTATCCTTAGATTCCAAAGAATCCTTCCCGTCTCTAAGAGTCCATGAATATACATTTAACTTTCTTTCTTAAATTTTTTAAAATTTTTGTGGTACTGGAGATTGACCCCAGGGGCATATTATCTCTGAGCTACACCCCTAGCCCCCTTTTATTATTTTTATCTTTTATTTTGAAACAGGGCTTTACTAAGTGGCTGAGGTTGGCCTCAAACCTGTGATCCTCCTGTCTCAGCCTCCCAAGTACTGGATTACAGGCATGCACCACCATGGCTGACTCAATTTCTTATTTGGTAAATGTGCCAAATACCTTCCTAGGCTCTGGAGACACCTTTAAAAGAAACAGCTGCTAAGGTGGGCATGGTGGTGCACACCTGTAATCCTAGTACTTGGAAGGCTGAGACAGGAGGATTACAAGTTTGAGGACAGCCTCAGCAAGTAGCAAGACTCTCACCAACCTAGCAAGACCCTGTTTCAAGATAAAAGTATATAGGGCTAGGGGTGTAGCTTGGAGGTAGAATGCTCCTGGTTCAATCCCTAGTACCACAAAAGAAAGGAAGGAAGGAAGGAAGGGAGGGAGGGAGAGAGAGGGAGGGAGGGAGGAAGGGAGAGAGGGAGGGAGGGAAAGAAAAAGGGAGGGAAAGAAAAAGGGAGGGAGGGAGGGGAAGGAAGGAAGGAAGGAAGGAAGGAAGGAAGGAAGGAAGGAAGGAAGGAAGGTCCTTTTCTGTTACTTCCTTCAAGAGTCCTGTGATCTAGAACAACAGATTAGTAAGAAAGCTTATAATACCACTGATAGATGTTATAGTAATTGCTATAGACTAGGTGCTAAATGCTTTGCATTATTGTTATTATACATCCCTATAATGAGAAAACTATGAGATGGGGTGATGATAGAAATACACAGTGTGCTAAGGGACTGTGTAAGAGGGACACCCAGCCCTGACTTCAGAGGTCTTATGGAGAAGAAAATGTCTATGTTAAGGGGTGTGTGTGTGTGTGTGTGTGTGTGTTTGTGTGTGTTGCTGGGAATGGAACCCAGGGACATTCTACCTTCAAGCTACACCCCCTGGCAGTGTGTGTGTGTGTGTGTGTGTGTGTGTGTGTGTGTGTGTGTGTGTGTGTTACTGAGAATTGAACCCAAGCTACATCCCCAGTCCTTTTTATTTTATTATTTGGAAACAGGGTCTCACTACGTTGCAGAGGGCCTCACTAAATTGCTGAGACTAGCTTCGAACCTGTGATCCTTTTGTCTCGGCCTCCCAAGTACTGGGCTTACAAACACACGCCACCACACCCAGCTCCTATTTTATTTTTTATTTGGAAACAGGGTCTCACAAAGTTGCTGAGAGCCTCGCTAAGTTGCTGAGACTGGCTTTGAACCTGTGATCCTCCGGTCTCAGCCTCCCAAGTTCTGGGATTGCAGGCATGCACCACAGCACCCAGTAAGAGAAGGAAATTCTAAAAGAGGGGAAACCCTGGCCCTTACCCTGGCTGACTCTCCCTCAGCCCCCTCGCGTCAACCTAAAAGCCACTTCCTGGAGAAGCCCGCCTTGGGTTCTCCCCGTCTTTCCTTCACCTCCTCTGGCTCCCATCCAGACGAGGCCTCCCTGTTATTCTCTGTCAATAGCACTTCTCTTCAGAACACTTATCAGAGTTGACATTAATGACTCACTGTTGTGACTATGTGTGCAACGTCTGCCTCCTCAGCGACACTTGGAGCTTTACGAGGACAGGGACTGAACCTGCTGTATTCATATGCACCCCCCATTAAGCACTGGAGGCAAGTTTCTCAAATCGATTTATGGGTCTTTTTATTTTAATTTGTGTGTGTGTGTGTGTGTGTGTGTGTGTGTGGTACTGGGAATTGAACCCAGAGGCATTCTACCTCCGTGCTCCATCCCCAGACCGATTATATTTCTTATTTGGAAACAGGGTCTCACTAAGTTGCTGAGAGCCTCACTAAATTGCTGAGACTGTCCATGAACCTTCGATCCTCCTGTCTCAGCCTCCCAAGTACTAGGATTACAAGCGTGCGCCACCACGCCCGGCTTTCAAATCGACTTATGAATGAGTGAGAAGGCAAGGGGTTTGCTGGAGGTTGTACAAGCAGAGCAGAACCAAGACAGGAAGAAGGTCTTTCAATCCTGTGTTCTCACTGTGGCACAGGGCTTTTACAGAGGACAAACGAGGTCAGAAAGATGAAGTCACTTTCCTGACCCCTTGAAGACAGTGGAAGGACAAGGTCTAGAATGTTTAATGCTTGGCCCAGTTCTCGTTCCATGACAATAAAAAAGTACTTTCATAGCCTGGCGTGGTGGCACACGCTTGTAATCCCGGTACTTGGGAGGCTGAGACCGGAGGATCCGGGTTCGCGGCCAGCCTCAGCTACTTAGTGAGACCCTCGCAACTTAGTGAGACCAGGTTTCAAAAAAAAATAGAACTGGGGTGTAGCTCGGAGGTAGAATGCCCCTGGGTTCAATCCCAGTGCCGCCAAAAAAAAAAAGTACTTTTATTTCCATACCCCAGGAGCTCCTAACTCAAAAATGTTATAGTATTTATACAAAGGTTCTCAAGTATGGATATAATCAACTTGCTTGAATTTATTTTGATTTTAAAAGTAAATCAGCCAGGCTTGGTGGCATATGACTATAATCCCAGTCATTGGGAGGCTGAGACAAGAGGATCACAGGTTTGAGACCAACCTCAGCAACTTAGCAAGACTCCATTTCAAAACAAAAAATAAAAAGGGCTAAGGGTGTAGCTCAGAGGTAGAATGCCCCTGGGTTCAATCCCCAGTAAAAATAAAATAAATCAGAAACTGGATGTGGTGGCACATACCTGTAACCCCAGTACTTGGGAGGTTGAGACAGGAAGATCACAGGTTTGACAGCCTCAGCAGTGTAGTGAGATGCTCAGCAACCTAGCGAGGCCCGGTTTCAAAACAAAAAATTAAAAGGGCTGGGGTGTAGCTCAGAGGTAGAATGTCCCTGGGTTTAATCCCCAGTATTGTAAAAAAAAAAAAAAATAAGAGCCAAGCTGGGCACAGTGACACATACCTATAATCTGAATGACTGAGAAGACTGAGAAAGTAGAACCCCAAGTTTGAGGTCAGCCTGGACAACTTAGCTAGAGCCTGTCCCAAAATTAAAAGTTAGCCGGGCATGGTGGCACATACCTGTAATCCTAGTACTTGGGAGGCTGAGATGGGAGGACCATAGGTTTAAAGCCAGCCTCAGCAACTAAGCAAGGCTCTCAGCAACTAGCAAGACCCTGTTTCCAAATAAAAAATAAAATCGGGCTGGGGGTGTAGCTCAGAGGTTCAATACCCAGTACCACACATACACAAAAAATTTTAATTAAAAATTAAAAGGGCTGGGGATGTAGGTCAGTGGTAGAGCACCACGGATTCAAGCCCCAATCCTGCAAAAATAAATAAGTCAGGAAAATTATATATAATGTGTCTGCTTCAAGTAGATTCTAAATAGGGAAAAATTTATGAGATATTTGGGGGACAACTAGGGAAATTTATGGTACTGGGGACTGAACCCAGGGGTGTTCTACCTTTCAGCTACACCCCCAGCTCTTTTTATTTTGAAACAGGTTCTCACTAAGTTGCTGAGGGTCTCACTAAGGTGCCGAGGCTAGCCTCAAACCTATTACTCTCCTGTCTCAGCCTCCCAAGTACTATGATTATAGGCAAGCACGACTGCACCCAGCCAAACAGGGAAACATACTATGCTATGGTGGAATGTGGTGGCACACACCTGTAATCCCAGTTACTTGGGAGCTGAGACAGGAGGATCACAGGTTCCACACCAGCCTCAGCAACTTAGCAAGACCTTCAACAACTTAGTGAGACCCTGTTTCAAAATAAAAATAAAGCCGGGCGTGGTGGTGCACGCTTGTAATCCCAGTACTTGGGAGGCGGAGACCGGAGGATCCGGGTTTGCGGCCAGCCTCAGCTACTTAGTGAGGCCTTCTGCAACTTCGTGAGACCCAATTTCAAAAGAAAGTATAAAAAATAGGGCCGGGGGTGTAGCTCAGAGGTAGAACGCCCCTGGGTTCAATCCCCGGTACCGCAAAAAAAATAAAATAAATAAAAATAAAAATAAAGCCAGGCGTGGTGGCACACACTTGTAATCCCAGTACTTGGGAGGCTGAGACAGGAGAATCACAGGTTCACAGTCAGCCTCAGCTACTTAGTGAGGCCCTCCGCAACTTAGTGAGACCCTGTTTCAAAATAAAAGAATAAAATTGGGCTGGGGGTATAGCTTGGAGGTAGAATGCCCCTGGGTTCCATCCCAAGTCTCACACAAAAATAATAATAATAATTATTATTATTATTATTATAACAATAATAATAAAAATAAAAGGGGGCTAGGGATATAGCTCAGAGGTAAATTGCCCTGGGTTCAATCTCTAATACCAAATATATACCCTATGGTCTGAATTTTATGCTCCCTGAAAATTCATATGTTGAAATCTAATCCCCAATGTGATGTATTAGGAGGTGATTAGGTCATGAGGATGAAACCCTCATGAATAGGATTGGTGCTCTAACTTAAAAGGCCCCAGTGCTTGCCTACCATTAGGGAAACCCTGAGTTCAAGCCCTAGCAAGGGGAAAAAAAGTCCCAGAAAACTGACTTTCCCCCTTCTACCATATGAGGACACAGCAAGAAGGAGCCATCAAAGAACCAGGGAATGAGCCCTCACCAGACACCAAACCTGCTGGTGCCTGGATCTTGTACTTCTCGTCTCCAGACTGTGAGCAATAAATAGCTGCTGTGAGCCAGACTGTGGTGGCGCATACCTGTAATCCTAAGATTTGGGAGGCTGAGACAGGAGGATCGCAGGTTCGAAGCCAGCTTCAGCAATTTAGTGAAGCCCTCAGCAACTTAGTGAGACCCTGTTTCAAAAAAAAAAAAAAAAAGCCAGGTGTGGTGGCACATGCTTGTAATCCCAGTACTTGGGAGGCTGAGACGGGAGGATCACAGGTTCTCAGCCAGCCTCAGCAACTTGTAAGGCCTTCCACAACCTAGTAAGACCCTGTTTCAAAATAAAGAATAAAATAAGGCTGGGGGTATAGCTCGGAGGTAGAACGCCCCTGGGTTCAATCCCCAGTACTAAAAATTTAAAAATAAAATAGGATCTGGGTGTGGTGGCACATGCTTGTAATCCCAGTACTTGGGAGGCTGAGACTGGAGGAATGTAAGTTCGCAGCCAGCCTCAGTAACTTGTGAGACCCTCCATAACTTAGTGAGACCCTGTTTCCATATAAAGAACAAAATTGGGCTGGGGGTGTAGCTCGGAGGTAGAATGTCCCTGGGTTCAATCCCCAGTACCACAAAAATTAATTTATTAATTATATATGTTGTTTATAAGCCACCTAGTTTATGTTATTTTGTTATAGTAGCCCAAGCGAACTAAGACAGACTGTATATTAGCTGGTAATTTTTAAATAAATGTTAATTACCTTTGATGTGACAATGGCATCGTAGTTAAGTAGAAGAAAACTCTGTTTTAGGGGATGCAGGGTAAAGTATTGGTGTTGAATGAGTGCACTACACACAGAATAGGTTCTTAGCCAGGCGTGGTGGCACACACCTGTAACCTCAGTACTTGGGAGGCTAAGACAGGAGGATTGCAGGTTCAAGGACAGTCTGAGCAAGTAGCAAGACTCTCATCAACCTAGCAAGAACCTGTTTCCAAATAAAAATAAAATAGGGCTGGGGGTGCAGCTCAGAGGTAGAACACTCCTGGATTCAATCCCCAGTGCCACCAAAAAAAAAAAAAAGAATAGGTTCTTACCTTGCAGTTCAGCTTGGAAGACAGTATTGGTCTTTGTATGGGGAGCCGCTCTCCAGCTCCTCCCGGGGAAGCAGTAATATCTTGATCATTGCATAAATGACTACTGATGGATGCTACTATTTTAATCAGCAGGGATTAAGGCATTCCCCCATCTTGATTGGATAAAAGACCTTACATAATCCATTTCCTGGCAAATTGTAATAATGCAACTGCTTTTTCAAAGTTCCCTTTGCACATCATAGATGGGCTCTGTCAGGGAGTGCACAAGAAGAATAGATTTTACAAAATATTCTGTTGCTTTTTAAAACATAATTGACCTCTGGAGAGAAGGCCACGTACTCTCCACACTCAATCCTCAACCAGTGTTTTTTTTGTCTCTAAGAATCATTGATGTTTCACAAATGCTATTTTAAAGAATGGCAGGAATTCTTACACAAACGAAGCTCTCATCTATGACTGTCCTCTAGAAATGGAAACCCAAATTACAATATTAGAAATCAAAGAATAAGTCAAGAATATGTATCCTCAGAGTGTGTTTCTCCTGCCTTCTCCCCATAAGTCAATCACCAATTTTATTATTTCAAAATTACAAAATACATGCCAGGTGCACTGGTGAGCACCTATAGTCCCAGCTACTCAGGAGGCGGAGGAGGGAGGCTCTCTTGAGCCCAGAAGTTCAAAACCCACTAGGACAACATAGCAGGACCCTATTAAGGGGGGAAAAAAACTTACAAATGCAATATTTTTTTTAAAAGCACCGGGCTCAGTGGCAGAACACTTGCCAGGCCCTGGGTCAGATCCCCAGCATGGGGAGTGAGGTCAAACTGTCCTTTGCAGCCGGGCATGGTGGCGCACGCTTGTAATCCCAGTGCTTGGGAGGCTGAGGCAGGAGGATCGAAGGTTCAAGGACAGCCTCAGCAAATAGTGAGACTTTCATCAACCTAGCGAGAGCCTGTTTCCAAATAAAAATAAAATATGGGAGCCGGGCATGGTGGCGCACGCTTGTAATCCCAGTACTTGGGAGGCGGAGACCGGAGGATCCGGGTTCGCGGCCCGCCTCAGCGCTCTCTCTCTCTCTCTCTCTCTCTCTCTACTTTGTGAGGCCCTCTGCAACTTTGTGTGACCCGGTTTCAAAATAAAGTATAAAAAATAGGGCCAGGGATGTAGCGCGGAGGTAGAACGCCCCTGGGTTCAATCCCCGGTACCGCAAAAAAAAAAAAAAAAAAATTAAAAAAATAAAGTATAAAAAAAAATAGGGCCGGGGGTGTAGCTCAGAGGTAGAACGCCCCTGGGTTCCATCCCCAGTACCGCAAAAAATAAATAAATAAAATAAAATAGGGCTGGGGATGTAGCTAGGAGGTAGAATGCCCCCTGGGTTCAATCCCCAGTGCCACAAAAAAAGACTCCTTTGCAGTTGTTCTGTATACATCAGAAAGGTAGCCAGATTCAAACATCAAGGTGAGTGACCCTTGGTGGTCTCCAAGCCTGAAAGTGGGATAGAAAAGGGCAGGACATCTACTATTGAGTAATTAGGGGACAAGTATAAGGAAAAGTAGATCCCCTTTGTCAATCTCTCTAATTTTTGTGTGTGCCTGTATGTGGTACTGGGGATTGAACCCAGAAGCATTCTACCTCCAAACTACATCCCCAGTCCTATTTTATTTTTATTTTGAAATAGGCTCTCGCTAAGTTGCTGAGGTTGGCCTCACCTGCGATCCTCCTGTCTCAGTCTCCCAAGTACTGGGATTACAAGTGTGTGCCACCATGGCTGGCTTATTTTTATTTTTGAAACCGGGTCTCATTAGGTTGATGAGAGTCTCAATACTTGCTGAGGCTATCCTCAAACCTGTGATCCTCATAGCTCACTCTCCCAAGTACTGGGATTACAAGCATGTGCCACCACACCCGGCTATTATTTTTATTTTATTTATTTATTTATTATTTTTTTGCAGTACCGGGGATTGAACCCAGGGGTGTTCTACCTCCAAGCTACACCCTCGACCCCATTTGTTATACTTTATTCTGAAACCAGGTCTCAGGAAATTGCCGAGGGCCTCACTAAGTAGCTGAGGCTGGCCGCGAACCTGGATCTTCCGGTCTCCGCCTCCCAAGTACTGGGATTACAAGCATGTGCCACCATGCCCGGCTTATTATTTTTACTTTGAAACAGGGTCTCACTAAGTTGCTGAAGGCCTTGCTAAATTAATGAGGCTGGCTTCGAACCTGCAATCCTTCTGTCTCAGTCTCCCAAGTACTGAGATTACAGGTGTGCACCACCATGCCTGGCTTGTCAGTGTCTCTATTGTGTTTTCACCAAAGTCCTAGAGTCAGGCCCAAGTACTAAAAGCATGTGTGCGTGCGTGCGTGCATATGTGCGTGCGTGCGTGTGAGTGTGTGCATGCATGTGTGAATGGGTGGTGCTGGGGAACCCAGAACCCGTGCCTGCTTAGCCAAGTGCTCTTCCACTGAGCTGCATCCCCAGCTCTATTACTTTCGTTGTAAGTCTCCATATCTGAGAATCTGAGCAGCAGAAACTTAAATGAGCTCAGGAAAAGCAAGATGCTGACGGAAGTTATCTAGGTAGAAAGGTCCGTCACTGCTCTCTTGAGAAAAGTTTCTGGAACATACCAATACCCATGGGACCCATCAATTTATGACAACTCACGAATACAAAACCATAAGACCAGCAGTATTGAGGGAGCCTTCATGTTTTGAGGGAACATCCAAGAAAGGACAGTCATAAATCACTTTAAAACATTAAAAAGTCTAAGGAGGGAATTTGATTCATTTTTGTCCTCATTTCAGGGAGAGTCACTTTGAGAAGGGGGGCAGGTTCTTGGAAGGCTGGAGGTTCATAGGTTCACAGACAGCCTCAGCAACTTATGGAGGCCCTCCACAACTTCACCTTGTTTCAAAATAAAAAATAAAAAGGGGCTGGGTGTATAGCTCAGAGGTAGAATTCCCCTGGGTTCAATCTCCAGTACCACTAGAAAAAAAAAAAAAAGAATGGGGCAGAAACGAAGCAACTCTTAGCACAAAGGCTAGGGGGAAAAGAAGGAATGGAAAATACCAACTAGCAAGGCCTGGTGGTGCATCCCTGTAATCCCAGTACTTGGGAGGCTGAGAGAGGAGGATCACAGGTTCGAGGTCAGCCTCAGCAAGTAGTGAAACTCTCATCAACCTAGCAAGACCCTGTTTCAAAATAAAAATAAAATAGGGCTGGGAATGCAGCTCACAGGTAGAGTGCCTCTGATTTCAATCCCCAGTAAGAAAAGAAAAGGAAAGACCAACTAATCCGGAAGCCCTCTGCTGACAGAGCCACGTGCTCCTGGCTGGGCTGATTACATCACTCGCTTCCATTTGTACCCCAGGTACCTGCATTAGGATCCTAGGGCTTCCATAACAAGATGCACAAACTGAGTGGCTTAAATCAACAGAAATATATTTTTTCCAGGGGTGGTGGCACACACCTGTCATCCTAGTTACTCAGGAGGCTGAGGCAGGAGGATCACAAGTTCAAGGCAAGCCTGGGCAACTTAAGGAGACTCTGTCTCAAACTACAATTTTAAGCTGGGTATGTTGGCACATGCCTGTAATCTCAGTACTTGAGAGGCTGAGATAGGAGGATTGCAGGTTCAAAGAATGCCCCTGGGTTTAATCCCCAGTAGCACTAAAAAGCTAAATAAATTATAAATAAAATTTTAAGAAAGGGCCAGGGT
>PVJS01024297.1:0-28821 GCA_004027185.1 Glis glis
AAAAAAAAAAAAAAAAAAAAGACCTTTACGGGGACCAAGCTTCCAGCACGTGAACTTTTGGGGGGAAAAACATATCCAAACCATAGTAAAATGATACTTACAGAAGCAGAACAAGCTAATTATTTATCAGAGACAAATTCCGCATAGTATTTATATTAGATAATCGAATTGTAACAAACTTAATTCTCTTACTTCATTATTAGAACTGGTTTTCAGATTTCAATTCTTCCTGTTATAGGTTTCCGGGGCTAGTGATCTCAAGTGTTTGTTTTTATCATGAAATTATTTTTGCTTGAACAATAATTAAGCATTAATAATAATACAGGTTCAAAAGTGGTTAATAAAAATGAGATTTATAAAGAAAACATCATTCTTATATACTATAAAATGGAGTATAAAGCAGAACAAATTTAAAAAGTAAAGAGATAGCAATATTTCCCAGGTGGCTTTTTTTTTTAGCATTACTGGGTATTGAACCAGGGCCTTATACATGCTAGGCAGTAGCTCTACCACTGAGCTACATCCCTAGAAGCATGTTTCCAAATAGTCAAAACGGCCACACATCAATTTGAGTCAAAAAAGCAACCAAACAAAAGGAGGGCATGGAAACCCATAGAATTTTATTCTAAAAATCTCTAAAGTTACTATGGAAGTAAATATTTTCTACCTTAAAAAGTTTATTAATTATATGCCTTAAAATTTCATAATTTTTTTTTTTTTTTTGCGGTACCAGGGATTGAACCCAGGGACGTTCTACCTCCGTGCTACATCCCCGGCCCTATTTTTTTATACTTTATTTTGAAACCGGGTCTCACGAAGTTGCGGAGGGCCTCACTAGGTAGAGAGAGAGAGAGAGTGACAGGGAGAGAGAGAGAGAGAGAGCTGGGGCTGGCCGCGAACCTGGATCCTCCAGTCTCCGCCTCCCAAAATACTGGGATTACAAGCGTGCGCCACCATGCCCAGCTCATAAAATTTTGAATGAACATTATATCTAAGACAAAATAGATCCCTGAGCAAAATATATTTGCCCAAAGCCCTCAAATGTCACCAATATTAGGTGCAACAGAAAACACTTGTCTGTACCAGACTGAATAAAGGTTCCTAGTTGGTATTTTGTAAGCCCAAGACTACAAACCACTCTTAATATACACAGCTCTTTCCTATAGAGGCTTGTGTGGGAATTCATGGGTTTTGACTTGGCACATTATCTACTTTCTAATGTGTGAAATTAATTCAAACTTTTGCAAAGATTGTACTCATTATTGTATTTACTAAAATGGCACCAAAGTGAATGCAACAGTCTATTCACTTGCATATTTCTTTTTTCTTTTTTTTTTTTTTTTGCGGTACCAGGAATGGAACCCCGGGGGCGTTCTACCTCCGAGCTACACCCCCGGCCCTATTTTTTATCCTTTATATTGAAACCGGGTCTCACAAAGTTGTGGAGGGCTTCACTAAGTAGCGAGGTTGGCCACGAACCCGGATCCTCCGGTCTCCTCCTCCCAAGTACTGGGATTACAAGCGTGCACCACCATGCCCGGCTCACATGCATATTTCAATTACATCTTCGACAAACCAAAAGATATTTGAACACTATTGAACTGGAAGACGCTAGATATAATAAGCAGTTCTTCAGAAAGCACTAGAGTCACACAAGGTTACACCAGACTGAACAAATAGCCCCCCAAAAATTCTATTGTTTCGCGGCCAGCCTCAGCTACTTAGTGAGGCCCTCTGCAATTTAGTGAGACCCGGTTTCAAAATAAAGAATAAAAAATAGGACCGGGGGTGTAGCTCGGAGGTAGAACGCCTCTGGGTTCAATCCCCAGTACCACAAAAACAAAATTTTATTGTTAAAAAATGAAATGGGTCTAAAGCTAATCAAGTTCCACTATAGAGATAAAAAATCTTTCAGAACTCCACTTATCTATCTTGTTGAAATATGTAATCTGTCTACCAATTTGTGTCCTTAAACCTGCTTATAAAAATCCAAAAATGAGGGCCGGGCGTGGTGGCGCACACTTGTAATCCCAGTACTTTGGGAGGCAGAGACGGGAGGATCTGGGTTCGCGGGCAGCCTCAGCTCTCTCTCGCTCTCTCTCTCTCTCTCCCTGTTTCTCTCTCTCTCTACTTAGCGAGGCCCTCCGCAACTTCGTGAGACCCGGTTTCAAAATAAAGTATAAAAAAAAAATAGGGCTGGGGGTGTAGCCCGGAGGTAGAATGCCCCTGGGTTCAATCCCCGGTACCGCAAAAAAAAAAAAAAAAAAATCCAAAAACGAAGACAGAATAAAGTAACACAACAGTGATTATGTAAAATTGTAAAAATTTTAAATGCTTATAATTAAGTAAGGAAAGCCAAAAGATTATAAATCATAAAACTTGTTTACTACTTTCTAGAATTAGTCCGATGTTAGAAGATAGGAAATATACACATTTATTTTCAGTAAATTCCTTTGTATTGCTCTAATGCATCGTTATCATCAGTGCATTATTAAAAATAATAAAAAATTATACACATTTAAAATTTAAGAATATACCTGTTATGGTTTAGATCTGAAATGTTCCCCCAAAACCTCAGACAATGCAGCAATAGTCAGAGGTGAAATAATTGAATCATGAGTGGATTAATCCCCTCAGTGGATTAAATCATTTGAATGGATTTACTGGAACATAATTATAGGCAGATGGGGCAT
Organism: Glis glis; assembly: GCA_004027185.1. Classification (NCBI taxonomy): domain Eukaryota; kingdom Metazoa; phylum Chordata; class Mammalia; order Rodentia; family Gliridae; genus Glis; species Glis glis. The sequence goes on from PVJS01024297.1 coordinate 2,694, forward strand.
TGCTAGAGGAAGTAGATCACTGTGGGTGAGGCCTTGGGGACTGTATCTGTCTCTGGTTCCTTCTCCACTTTGCCACCCCCTTCTCTGTCTGCTTCCTGGCTGCCAGGAGCCAAGCAGCTTTCCTCTGCCACATCCTGCCACCATGATATTTCTGCCTTGGAGCCTGCTGACCGTGGACTGAACCTCTGAAACTGTGAGCTAAAACAAACCTTTCCCCCTCTAAGTTGTTCCTATCAGGTATTCTGGTTACAGCAATGAAAAGCTGATTAACCCAGAAACTGGTGCTGAGAAGTGGAACCATTACTGTGCCAATACCTGACCAGAGGGTTCAAAAGCCTTTGGAACTGGTTTGTAGAAGGAGTTTGAAAAAGTTTAGAGGTGCAGGATGGAGAAGTTTTCTAATATTGTAAGCAGAGCTCAATGGGTGATTCTAGTGGAAACTCAGAAGGCCCAAACGCCAAAAAGAATGTTGACAGTAAAAAATTGTGCTCATGAGGTTTCAGGTGGGGCTGAGGACTCTATTGGGAACTGAACTAGAAGCCATTCATGTTACATTCTGGCAAATAACCTGTCTACATTATATCCATGTCCTGAGACTCTGTGAGGCTGAATTTAAAGGTTATGGATTAATTAATTAATCTGGTAGAGGAAATTTCAAGGCCACGTAGCATTCAGGCAGTGGCCTGAGTGTTGCTGGCAGCTTTTAGCCAAATTTACTGTGATAAAAGGGAGGAGAAAGCAGAGAAGAACGATTTTAAAACTTGCAATTTTGCCAGAAAAGCACGTGTAAAAGAGGAGTCAAGGAAGCTGCGGTTGCTTAAGAGGTTACCATCACTAAAGAGAAGCTAAGTGCTTTGCACAGAGGCCATAGCAAAGATGCTTTGAGGGCATCTCAGAAAGCAGCCAGACTTTGCCCAGCCCATCTCAGGGTCAAGGGTGTAAAAGTAAAAAATATTTTCAAAAGAGGTTCCTTTGGGAAGAGGCCTTGAGGCCACTCTGCTCACACAGGACTGCCCGAGAAGTTGTTTCACCAGAATTCATTTCACTCAGAAGCCACTGCAACCATGGTCCAAGGTGGTTGCTTCCGCTCCAGCTGGCAGCAGACCTCAGTGTCATCCACATGGTGCTGGTTCTTTAGGAATGCAGGATGCTGGAGTTTAGGGGTCATGGAGTCTTCCCCTGAGACTTCAAAGGAAGGCCTGGGAGGCCAGCCCATGTGTGTCAAGGTCAGAATCCTTGCAGGCAGCAGGCTGTGGTAGTGCACACCTGTAATCCCAGTACTTGGGAGGCAGGAGGATCACAGATTTGAGGCCAGCCTCAGCAACTTTGCAAGGCTTTTAGCAACTTAATGAGACCCTGTTTTAAAAAAAATAAGTAAAATAGGCCTGGGGGTGTTGCTCAAAGGTAGAATGCCCCTGGGTTCAATCCCCAGTAACACACACACACACACACACACACACACACACACACACTTCTTGCAGGCAGCCCCTGAGAGGGAAATTTGTGAAGTTGTGAGAGGAGAGTTGAAGCTGCAATGGAAACTTCAAGAATAAAGAGATGCTAGAATGTGGAATGTCTGCAGGTTGTGGACAAAGCTAGGCTGAGAGAGAAGTCATGTGGGCTGCAGCCAGCAAGGCCGTAGGAACAGGACTGCCTAAGCCCTTTGGAAATCACAGGTGACCACTGTGTGCCCCAGATGCTGGATGTGAAGCCACGGGACTTACTATTTCCCCAGAGGAGTTTCAGCCTTCCTTTGCCCCATTTCTTCTTTCTACGCCCCTGTCCCCACCCGTTTGGAATGCAAATGTTTACTCTGTGCTATTGTTCATTGGACACATGTAACTTGCTGATTTATTTTTATAGGGTCTCACAGAGTAGACTTTGGGCTTTTGAGCAATGCTGAATCTATTACTACTATGAGACTCTTGGAGACCAACTTAATGTATTTTGTATTGTGAGATGGGCATGAGTTTTGGGGCATGTGGCCTTGGGGACTGTATCTATCCCTGGTCCCTTTCCCCTCTCCGCTCTTCCGGACTGCCAGGAGCTGAGTAGCTATCCTCTGGCACACCCTGCCACCAAGATATTTCTGCCTTGGAGTCTGCTGACCATGGACTGAACCTCTGAAACCATAAGACAAAATAAACCTTTCCTCCTGTACACACCCCCTCAATAGACAGCACACATCATGGCTACCCTCAGAGTTGTCAGTCTCAATGCCTTAGTGTATGGCTAGAAACAAAGAACTGAGAAATAATAAAATGAGATGATTCGCAATTCAGGTTTTTTGGGGGGGTATTGAATCCAGGGGCATTCTATCTCTAAGCTACACCCCCAGCCCTTTAAAAAAAATTATTTTGCTTTGAAATAGGGTCTCACTAGGTTGCTGAGTGTCTTGCTACATTGCTGAGGCTGTCCTTGAACCTGTGATCCTCCTGTCTCACCTCCCAAGTACTGGGACTACAGGCATGAGCCTCCACACCCAGCTCACAGTTCAATTCTTTTACTCAGCCAGCCAGTTCACTGGCCACAGGAATGGTCTCCATTTGGTTGAGTGAGAATGTGGTCGCTGGTCACACATTCTGTCCCTTCTGAGGCTGCAGTAGGAGGTTATCTAATCATTTTTGCTTTTGCCTTGTTGTAATGCCCAGAATGTGTAAAATGACATTTTGTAACTATGTCCTCAAGAAACCTGAACCCCCAAGCTTTCATCCCAGATAAAGATAACTGGCTTTCAATTTTGCTCCTGCAAGTTTCTCTAGACAAGTTACTTTCCCTCTCATTTCTTCCTTCTTCTCAGCAAAGACCTCTTGGAAATGTTGGCAGACACAACGCTCCCCTTGTACACCGATCTAAAACCTTGCTACCTCTTACAGAGGTGCCTGTTTCAAAATAAAAAATTAGATAGGGCTGAGAGTGTAGCTCAGAGGTAGAATGCCCCTGGGTTCAATCCTCAATACCACAAAAAAAAAAAGAAAAGAAAAAAAGGAATGGTTCTTTCTCCTTCTTACCTTCTTAGCCACATTCATTCACTTATTCTATTCTTCCTCCTCCTCCTCCTCCTCCTCCTCCTCCTCCTCCTCCTCGTCCTCCTCCTCCTTGTCTTCCGCCTCCTCCTGTCGGTATAGTACTGGAGATTGAAACCAGGGGCATTCTATCTCTGATACACCCCCAGTTCTTTTTGTTTTTTGAAACAGGGTCTTGCTAGGTTGCTGTGTCTCACTAATTTGCTGAGGCTGGTCTTGAACTTGTGATCTTCCTGTCTCAGCCTCCCAAGCACTGGGATTACTGGTGTGCACCACCACACATTTCTCACTTATTCTCTTTCAATAGTTTTGGGGTTTTTGTTTTGTTTTGCTTTTAAGCTCTGCTTAGTGCTAGATACCGAAAATGCTGATAAATAAGACATGGACTCAGCCTGCAAGGAGCTTCCAATGGAGAAGATAATGGGTACAAATATCAATAACCGATTGAGAGGTCCATGAGAGATGCTTAGACAAAAATTCTTCCCAATTTAGAAGAGTGAAAGATTACTGTGGGGAATAGGAGGTTAAAGGAGGAAAGAATGGTGGAGGAGGGACCCTCGGGAGGCAACGTTTGAGCTGCACCTTTAAGAAAAGATGAAATTTGGTCATGCCAAGATGGTGACAAGTTACAAGTGACAAGCTTTTCTGGGATGCATTGTCCAGGAAGGAATCGTAAAGTACTGCTGTCAGGCAGAACTACACCTGCAAAAGAGCGGCGAGAAATACGACTAAATGCCAAACTGCAGGTGGTCTTGAAGGTGAGGCTGAGTTCTGCCTGCCACCAGTGCTCAGCTGAAGCTTGTCTGAGCGTTTCTTCCAGAGAGGTGGGGAAAAGGGCACAGATCTGTTATCCACTGGGTACCAGCTCTGCGCCGGGCCCAATGGAAAGCATCTCATTGATCCTCTCATCATCCCTGTACAGCCAGGGTGCCCCGGGCCCTTATCTTTCCTAGCTCCACGCTTGCAGGCACGCCTGTTGCCTTCTCAGGGCTGTTATGGACCTGAGTTAGGGTGTCAGACTGGCCTTTCAAGAGGCGCATCTCTACATACCTCAGAAGCTCTGAGTAACTGAGTCACACAGCTAGTAAGTGCCTGGACTATTGGCAGTGGCTGGACGCGGTCCCAGGATTCTGGCCCCAAGGCCCCGAAGATAGGCGCGCGCCCCGCCCACTCGCACGGGATTGGCCAACCGAGCAATGCCAACCGAGGGGGCGGGGCCCTGCCAACTGAGGGGCGTGGTCTGTCAACGTAGGGGGCGGGGCCCTGCCAGCTGAGGGGGCGGGGCCGTGAGCCGGGTCCGGGACCGCCGCGGGCCAGGCAGCGAGCTGGGCGGTCCTGTGCACCCGGGCTGCAGGCCGCGCCCATGCGGAGCCCCTCGCCTGCCGCCTGCTCCGCGGTGCGCTCCTTTCCAGCATGCTGCGGCGGGGCAGCCAGGCGCTTCGGCGCTTCTCCACCAGCCGGGTGAGTCCGGCCCGGGCAGGCAGCCTTGTCCTGCTTTGCAGACAGCGGGGCGGGAGAGCCCGGGGGTGGGTCTGCGGGTGGCAGCGATGCTACAAGCCTTGCTACAAGGCAAGACAGCGTTTTCCAAAGCGGGAGACTTGAGAGAAAGGTCCGGGAAGGGTCCTGGATGGGAACTGTCAAGCAAGCTATTGTCTTCGACAGGGAAGGGGCTGCAGATGCTGGTTCTGAACACGTCAGATCTGGCAGAGATGACGAGGTGGGGACGGCCACTTGGTAAGGGAGATAGAGTCTGCTTCCTTTCCTTTTTCATTCCAATCGTGAGATTGATTTCCTGGTCAAGAGATGGGGCCCTAGGAAAGAGGCCGTCCTATCAAGTTAGCTGGGTGCTCCTTGGCGGCGGGAGAGGTGTCAGCGCCCTGGATTGGCATGCAGGCCCATTCAGATAATGGCACTCAGAGCCGAGGGCTGCAAACTCAGTATTGCTAAACTGAGCTGCAGGAGGCGAGCTTTCTAGGATTACCAGGCGCTGCAGAGGCAGCCACGCTGGAACATTATTCCACTGTAGCGCAAGAACCGAGCCCTGGCCCAGCGCCGCGGCTTGGAATTGCATCAGCTCCTCCAGAAATGGAAGGAGAGCCGACACGTTGCAAGTGACTGGCCTTCAGCACTTGGAAGGGCCTCGGGAGAGACGCCTTCCTGAGTCCAGACAGATTCCAGGCTGTCCAGGGAAGAAAAACTCCATCCCGTGCACACTGTCTCTTTTATAGGAAAGTGTATACTTGCTGTGTTATAAAAGATTTTGCTTTTTCATTGATCTTTCTGCCAAAGCCATAGACACATATGTATATATCCAGATGTAAAAAGGCAGGAGGCAGAGTATTTAGTAGGACCGAGAACTGTCCCAAACTTGCATAAAAGGTCAAGCTTTTGCCCACCCGCTCGGTAACCTCAAATAGTGGGAATATATTGCTCCTTATGAGGTGTTCTAGTTACTTCGGGGAGTATTCAGAGTTTATAAACTAAGAGGGCAAAGACCTGCTCTGCTGAGGATTTGCCTGCTCTCTTAAGCAGGGCTTTGCACACCTCTGCTTCTCCCACCACGTGGCACCTGGGACGGGGTGGATGGCACAGAGAGCAAGGGGCTTGTGCCTGCCTGTTTCCTTGGCTTCCTTTGCCAACACCTTCCAATAAATTGTCTTTTTTTAGAAAGCAAAAGGGAATATTGAAGAATGAAAAGATTTTTTTTTTTTTTTTGTGGTACCAGGGATTGAACGCAGGGGCGTTCTACCTCCGAGCTACACTCCCGGCCCTATTTTTTTATACTTTATTTTGAAACCAGGTCTCACGAAGTTGCGGAGGGCCTCACTAAGTAGCTGAGGTTGGCCGCGAACCTGGATCCTCTGGTCTCCGCCTCCCAAGTACTGGGATTATAAGTGTGCGCCACCACGCCTGACCACAGTTGAGTTCAGATAAGATTTCAGCGATAAAAGGTGAACATCCCAGATGGCAAGTGACATAAGCAAAAACGTGAATGGGGGAAGCACCTGGCTTCCCCAGGAGTGCAGGTAGAAGAGCGGTAACAGGTATGGCTGGGGAGAAGGCAGGCTTCTCAGTGGTCAAGAGGAAGATATTGAGAGATAAGGAAAGAATTGGGGCTATTTTACTCTGTAGAAAACAGAGGGCCAAGCCGGGCGTGGTGGCGCACGCTTGTAATCCCAGTACTTTGGGAGGCGGAGACCAGAGGATCCGGGTTCAAGGCCAGCCTCAGCTCTCTTGCTCTCTCTCTCTCTCTCTCTCCTTAGTGAGGCCCTCCGCAACTTCGTGAGACCCGGTTTCAAAATAAAGTATAAAAAATAGGGCCGGGGGCATAGCGCGGAGGTAGAACGCCCCCTGGGTTCAATCCCCGGTACCGCAAAAAAAAAAAAAAAAAAAAAAAACAGAGGGCCATCTTTTGGACTGTTTTCGTTAAGAATTATTTAAAACCAAACACATACGTGACTGTGACTATAAAATGGTACAGCCAGCTGGGCGTGGTGGCGCATGCTTGTAATCCCAGTAGTTTGGGAGGCGGAGTCCGGATCTCTCTCTCTCTCTCTCTCTCTCTCTCTACCTAGTGAGGCCCTCCGCAACTTCGTGAGACCCGGTTTCAAAAATAAAGCATAAAAAAAAAAATAGGGCCGGGGGTGTAGTGCGGAGGTAGAACGCCCCTGCGTTCAATCCCCGGTACCGCAAAAAAAAAAAAAAAAAAAAAATGGTACAACCACTTTGGAAAAGTGTTTGGCAGTTTCTTATATAGTTAAACGTATACCTGTCATATGGCCCAGCCATCACACTTCTAGGTATTTACCCAAGAGAAATGAAACCTATATTCACATAAAAACCTGTTACAAATGTTTACAGGGGCTTTATTCATAATCACCCAAGACTGGAAAGAATGTAATGTTAGCAGGTGACAGAATAAGCAAACTGTGGTATATCCATCCATATAATGGAATTCTACTTAGTAGGTTAACAAAAAATAATGAACTATTGAGACACACGAAGTGGATGAAATGCAAATATGTATGTTAAATCTAAAAAGCCAGACTCAAGTTGGGCGTGGTGGCGCATACCTGTAATCCCTATACTTGGGAGGCTGAGACAGGAGGATTGCATGTTTGAGACCAGCCTCAGCAGCTTGGTGAAACTGTCAGCAACCTAGTGAGAACCTGTTTCAAAGACAGAAGCTAAAAAGAGCTGGGGGTGTAGCTTGAAGGTAGACTATCCCTGGGTTCAATCCCCAATCCCAAGGAGAAAAAAAAACTCAGACTCAAAAGGCTATGCATTTTATTATTTCATTTATCTGACATTTCAGAAAGGGTAAAACTATAGGGACAAAAAAATAAAAAAGATCAGTAGTTCTTAGGAGCTCTTAAATAAAAATAAAAAAGATCAGTAGTTCTTAGGGTCGGAGGAAGGAGTAACTATTAATGGACCCAAGAAATTTTGGGGGGTACTGGAACTCATATCTTGATTGTGGTAGAGGTTAGTTGCATGACTATGTGTCAAAACTTACAGAACTGTACACTTAAAAAGGATGGACTTTACTGTATCTAAATAATACCTTCATCTTAGTCTGTTTACTGTGCTGGGTACTTTATAAAGAAAAGAGTTTGGCTCACTGTTCCAGAGGCTCAGGAGCAGGGCGCCGACATCTGCTCAGCTCTGGTGCAGACCTCGTGGCAGGTGACATCACAGTGGTGTGAGCATGTTTGAGAATGATGACCAGTGTGTGCAGAAGAGGATTCAAGGGAGGTACTGAGCTCCCTTATAATAACGTATGCTCATGGGGACTAATTCAGTTCCACAGGACTTGCATTAGTCCCTTGCAAGGGGGTGCCCCCGTGACCTAATTAGCACACACTACGACCCACCTCTTAAAGATTCCCACCACCTCGGCATTGCCACACTGGACACAAAACCTCTGACAAACCTTTGGAGGAAAAACTCAAACTATATGCAAACCACCATAATGTATTTATTTATTTATCTATTTATTTAGTGGTACTGGGAATTGAACCCAAGGGCATTCTATCTCTCAGCCATACTCCCACCCCTACTTATATTTTGTTTTGAAATGGGTCTCACTAAGGCTTATGTATTGGCAGTAGTGAGAAAATAGTACTTTTTGTTTTTGTATGGTACTGGTGGTGGAACTCAGGAGTATTCTACCTCCGGGCTACGCCCCCATCCCTATTTTATTTTTTATTTGGAAACAGGGTCTTGCTAAGTTGCTGAGAGCCTCACTAAATTGCTGAGGCTGGCTTCGAACCTGCGATCCTCCTGTCTCAGCCTCCCAAGTACTGGGATTACAGGCATGAACCACCACGCCCGGCCTAAAACCGTTCTTCAAATACTCTAGAAGCCAGTTTGATGCTATACCAGTAAAATGTAAATTCAAAAGTGATCCTGATATCTGAGTAAAACACCTCCACATGGGCTTAGGAAGCAGGTACAAGGATATTCTTTGCTAGGGTATTTGTAATAATGACATTTTTTTTTTTTTTGCGGTACCAGGGATTGAACCCAGGGGCATTTTTACCTCCGAGCCACACCCCTGGCCCTATTTTTTATACTTTATTTTGAAACCGGGTCTCACGAAGTTGCAGAGGGCCTCACTAAGTAGCTGAGGCTGGCTGCGAACCCAGATCCTCCGGTCTCTGCCTCCCAAGTACTGGGATTACAAGCGTGCGCCACCACGCCTGGCTGTAATAATGACATATTAAATGCCAGAATGTCCCTCAATAAGGAAATGAACAAATAGATTGAGACATAACTGCACTATAGAATATTGTACAGCAGTTTTAAAGAACGAGCTATGTGTACTGAAGAGGAAAGGTATAGTGCATTATGCATAATATTACTCTGTGTGTGTGTGTGTGTGTGTGTGTGTGTGTGTGTGTGTTAGTTACTGGGGATTGAACCCAATGCTATCTTTCCTCTGAGCTACACCCCCAACCGTATTTTTGTTTTTTATTTGGAAACAGTCTCACATAAGTTGCTGAGGCTGGCCTAGAATCTGTGATCCTCCTGTCTCAGCCTCCCAAGTACTGGATTACAATCGTGTGCCACCACACCTAGCTTATTTGTGTTATTTTTAATGGCACTTTGTGTGTATGTTTCCATGTATGTAAATGCCTAGAAAAGTCTGTACGATGTGCACCAAACCATACAGTAATAGTTTTCTCTGGGGAGGGTGGAGGGAACCTGAGTTGGGAGTGGTGCTCAAAGAAGCCCCAGTCTTTGTGATCTTTTCTTTTTAAATAAAAATATTATGTGTATATGCTATTTGTATAATTAAAATTAATTTTTAAAAATGTAGGCCATTAAACTCTTATAGGTAGATGCTATGCCTGGAAATCCTGCCTCTAGCAGGGACTGGAGTCTGTCTCTGGTCTCTGGCCCTTTGGACTGTCTCCCACTTTCCTCAAAGTCTCTGAAATGTCCCCTGGTCACCAGCCTCCCCCCGGGGCTCTCTCTAGTCACCAGGAGCTGAGCAGCCCCCTCTGGCCTCACCTGCTAGTAGGCCCCTCTATTGACATCCCTCCTTCAAAAACCTTTTGTAGTTTTATGATTTTAAAAACTGTTGGGCTGAGGACATAGCTCAGTGGTAGAGTACCTGCCTAGCATGTGTGAGGACCTGGGTTCCATTCCCAGCACTGCAAAAAAATAAAAATAAAAAATAAGCTGGGCGTGGTGGCACACGCATGTAATCCCAGTACTTTGGGAGGCAGAGACCGGAGGATCCGGGTTCGGGGCCAGCCTCAGCTCTCTCTCTCTCTCTCTCTCTCTCTCTCTCCCTCTCTACCTAGTGAGGCCCTCCACAACTACATGAGACCCGGTTTCAAAATAAGGTATAAAAAAATAGGGCTGGGGGTGTAGCACGGAGGTAGAATGCCCCTGGGTTCAATCCCCGGTACCACAAAAATAAATAAATAAATAAATAAAAATAGCCGGTTGTGGTGGCACACACTTGTAATCCCAGTACTTGGGAGGCAGAAACCGGAGGATCCGGGTTTGCAGCCAGCCTCAGCTACTTAGTGAGTCCTCCGCAACTTCGTGAGACCCTGTTTCAAAATAAAGTATAAAAAATAGGGCCGGGGGTGTAGCTCTGAGGTAAAACGCCCCTGGGTTCAATCCCCGGTACCGCAAAAAAAATAAATAAATAAAAATAAAAATAAAAAATAAAAAAGTTGGCCATATATCCAAGAAAGACATCATTCACACCTTCTTTACATAGTGATGCAATAGGAAAATTAAGTTGCACAAGTTTGTCACATGTTGTGGTACCTGAACCTTGGCGGATCTTGCACAGGTTTCTCTCCATGTAATGTGTAATTTATTGCTTCTATTAGTATGAGGGGTTGTTATACTTGGTAGCCTAAGCTTTTACACTACTCCAAATTATCCTGTGCATATACTGAAGATCAGTTATTAAGTCAGCTTTTATTTCACACTCTCTGCTCAGTTCTCAAACACAAAAGGCATGCCTGCCCCAAGCTGCCTCAGTGTTGACAGCGTTGCCTGCATGGTCTGTTAACATAGACGTGAGAGTGTGTCACTCTTCTGCTCAGAGTTGCCCAGAACTCCACTGTCTTCACAATAAGGTCCAAATTATTTGACACAGACAAGGCTCTCCATAATGTCTGTCTAGGGTGTCCTTTGTGGCCACTCCCTGACTCCAGGCCTGGAACACACTATGCCCCTCACTCATTTCTGTCTTTTTTTTTTTTTTTTTGCGGTACTGGGGATTGAACCCAGGGGCATTGTACCTCCGAGCTACACCCCCAGCCCTATTTTTTTATTATTTATTTTGAAACAGGGTCTCACAGCCGGGCATGGTGGCTCACCCTTGTAATCCCAGTACTTGGGAGTCGGAGACCTAAGGATTCGGGTTCGTGGCCAGCCTCAGCTACTTAGTGAGGCCCTCCGCAACTTCGTGAGACCCGGTTTCAAAATAAAGGATAAAAAATACGGCCGGGATCCCCAGTACCGCAAAAAAGAAAAGAAAAAAAAAAAAAGAAACAGGGTCTCACTAAGTTGCGGAGGGCCTCACTAAGTAGCTGAGGGTGGTCGTGAACCTGGATCCTCCTGTCTCAGCTTCCCAAGTACTGAGATTACAAGTATGCACCACCACACACGGCTCACTCATTTCTTTCTAAAGGCTACTGCCTCTGCCTGCAACTTCCCAAGGCTCCCCCATTATCCCTCTCTTTTCTTAGCCAACTCCCCTGAGAGTCAACTGGGGAATCTCTTATGGGGAAGTCTTTTCCTTTTCCAAACCACACTGTACTCTCCTCTCTTGGTCCTGTGTTACTAGTACATTTTTTCTTGGGTGTCTTCCCTACTAATTTGTGAATTCCAGAGGACTGGGGACACTTTTTCTTTGTACCCTTAGTGTAGGGGACCCAAAAAGAAATACCCATAGAGGCCATACAGGTAAGAAACAAATGGGGGACTGAGGCTGGCTGGAGAGAAAGGCCCATTTAGGGCCAAGAAGACCAGCACTGCTCAGCTCTACCTTGCTGCTGCTATGTGGGATGTAGACTAAGGTTAACACACCTCTTGATTTTTCAAGAGAACTCAAAATTCAGCCTGCTGATGTGAAACTTCCTAAAAATCTTAACAGGGTTCTTTTAAAAATGCTTTGTGGGTCAAATAGAACACTCCTATTCTATTAATGGAACAAGCCACTGATACACAATCTCTACCATGCACTCTGTCCAGTGCATGGTAAGTCCTCAAAATGTGCTTGTTGGGGTCCTGTGTGCCAAATGCTCCCTTAAGTGTTAGGCATCTCACTCGCTTAGAAAAAAATGCACTTTGCTTTATTTGTTTGGGTAAAGGTCATTCATAGAATCGCCAATTCACCCAGTTCCTGATGTGTATAGATTCGACCTTATTTTATACCCTGCTCAGATGGTCTTCATGAAAGGACTTCAGGTCAGGGCAGTCTCTTACCATTGTGCATTTCAGTTTTGTATGACAGGCTAGGTACTGTTGGGTATTTTAGTCCCTGGAGCATAGTCAGAAGCCATATTGTTTCCTAAAGTATTCCTCCAGAGAACGGATAGCCTGGGAATGCAATATTCAGTAGCTTAAAAAGCAAAAAAAAAAAAAAAATTGTTCCCTGAAAAAGGCTCTTCTAAAGCTGGGTATGGTGGCACATGCCTGTAATCTCAGTACTTGGAAGCCTGAGACAAAAGGATCACAAGTTCAAAGCCAGCCTTAGCAACTTAGTGAGGCCCTCAGCAACTTGGTGAGACCCTGTTTCAAAATAAAAAATGAATAATAAAAAAAGAACTGGGGATTGGAGGGTGAGGCTTGAAGGCAGAATGCCCCTGGGTTCAATCCAAAAGAAAAAAAAAAACAGCTCTTCTTCTAATGCAGAAACCGCCAGGATTTTTGTCACTCAGATTTGGAAATGCCCTTTTTTTCTTACCAATAGAATAAGCGCCTGCCATGAAAGCCCCTTAAAGAATGATACTATATCCCATATTAGGACCACCACAGTATTTCCTTAGAAAGACTGAAGAAACAATTTCCCACAACTGACCTGCCAAACTGTTGCCATATTTTCCTTTAAAAAAAAAAGCCAAGGGAGTCTGTGTGATGGTGCATGCCTATAATCCCAGAACTTGGGAGACCAGTGGGTGGTGACTTAGCAAGACCCTGTTTCAGAATAAAGCATTTTAAAAAGGGCTGGGATGTAGCTCAGAAGGAAGAACGCCACTAGGTTCAATCCCCAGTAACACACACACACACACACACACACACACACACACACACACACGGTAAGGGGCAAGCCGGGTGTGACGGCATGTGCCTGACATTCCAGCCACTCGGGAGGCTGCGACAGGAGGATCTCTTGAGCCCAGGAGTTTTAGACCAGCTGAGGCAACACAGAAAAACTCTATCTCTTAAAAATGGGGGTGGGCTTTCAACCTAGAAAGCCACAGAAGCACATCCACCAGAGTATGATAGATGTGAGTTTGAAATCTGCCTCTGCCCCTTATTAGCTCAGTCCTTGGTTACTTAACTTCTTTGGGCCCTATGTTTTCTCATTTCTAAAAAGTGTCACTGTGAACATTAAAGACACATAATAAGTATTTGATAATTTTTTTGGGGGGGGCGGTGCTGGGGATTGAACCCAGGACCTCACACATGCTAGAGTAGCGCTCTACCACTGAGCTACACCCTCAGCCCAATCAATAAGCATTTTTCGAGTTAATGAAAAGGGTACAATACAGTACCTGGCTCATAGACTACTCCCAGTGGGAGATAACCCACTATCATCATTCTTCTTTACCTCGGTGTTACTTGGGAGTTATGATAAAAATAATAATCAATATTTATTGAGCCTTTACTATTACCGTACACTGCACTAATACATTGCATATTTTATCCCACTGAATCCTTATGAGATAGAAACTCTTATTATTCTGAATTTAATTGATGAGGAAAAAATTAGACCCCACCCAAGATGGCCCAGCTGGAGTTAGGGAAAAAAAAAGCAAACTAATCATTAGAGTTAGAATCTCAGACCTGCCACTTGGTAGCTGTTTGACTCCGGGACATATCTTTACACCTCTAGTCATTGGGCAATCAAATGCAGTAATATACATGAAACACCTGGCACAGACAGGGTCTCATTAAAGTGTTTGCCCTTATTTCCACCCCTGCTTCCTGCTCCAAACTCCCCAGGGTGGAACCTTGTTGTTGTGGACTGGTACACACTCTCCATGGAGCAGAGATTCCCAGACTTTAATGTGCCTGTGGGTCACTGGAGAACTTATTAAAATGCAGCTTCTTGGGCCTGAGGTTCCAAGTTAGTAGATGGGGGTGAGGGGCCTTGGAATCTACATTTTATACCCACCTTCCCTGTTGATTCTGCCAACATGGGCAGTCAGTACTCAGACCATACTTAGACTTGGAGAATAAGAAATATCCCTGTTCCGATTTCTGGAACCCTGCAAACTCACAAACACACCTAGAGTAATAAAATCTGAAAAATTTGCAGGGGGCAGTGTCACACACCTATAATCCCAGTACTTGAAGAGGCTGAGAGAGCAAGTTTGAGGCCAGCATCTGGTAACTCAGTGAGACTCTGTTTCAAAATAAAAATTTAAAAAGGCTGGGGGTATATCTCAGTGGTAGAACTCTCCTGGGTTTAACCCCCAGTACCACCAAAAAAAAAAAAATCTGAAAATTTTCTATTGTTAAAAACTCACCTTCAGGCTGGGCATGCAGCTTGGTAGAGGCCCTGGGTTCCATCCCCAGCACCCTCTAAAGAAGAGAAAAAGAAAAAGAAACTTGCCTTTATAGCTTCAGCTTTAACATTAAGCTCAAAAAGTATCTATGTAGTATTTTCAAAGATACTGGCAGAACGGGGCGTGTTGGCGCACGCTTGTAATCCCAGTACTTGGGAGACTGAGACCAGAGGATCCAGGTTCGCGACCAGCCTCAGCTACTTAGTGAGGCCCTCTGCAATTTAGTGAGACCCTGTTTCAAAATAAAGAATAAAAAAAATAGGGCTGGGGGTGTAGCTCGGAGGTAGAATACCTCTGGGTTCCATCCCAGTACCACACACACAAAAAAAATATTGGCAGGGTTCCTCTGAGAAAGAAAGTTGAGTCTGGAATTGTACTCCAAACGGCCAGGTGACAGCTGAGCCACACATTACATTGGTGTCAGCCAGGGCTCTTGGATCTTGTGTGCTCTGAGTGGTATTTTACATCCTTAAAATATCTGGCACTGGTAATGGTATGCAGTAAAGACAAAATTGTAAGATGGACAACTTGTAGATTCTATTTCAAGCAAAAGCATTAGATATGGGACATGAAAATAGAATATTTATAGAACATTTTGATTCTCTGAAAAGAGGAAATTCAGTGATCAACCATGCATTATCTGTAGGTGAATTTGCTGTTGTTACACCATTTATCTCTCTGTTTGCAAGTATTTGTTAGACACTGAGGCTTAACTGGGCTCTTTAGGGTTAGAAACTTTGGCTGACCCTGGAAAAAGATTTTTTAAACAAAACAATAATTGTTTAGTTATCAGCTCAAATGACAGAGAAGTTCTGATCTGGTATCCTTTTACGCTTCCGCCTAAGAAAAGTAAGGGGAAAGTAAGTTTCTTCATATCAAAACGTCACAGTGAGGTTTTACTAGTTTAGAATGACTTTCCAGAACATTAGACAACCTCATTTAGATTGAAAAGGAAAAAGGACATTCTGAATCCAAATCCTGGGGAACCATATTCCAAAACAGAAGAATGTAAGGAAGAGAGAGTTCTAGTGAGTTGGGGCTGGTCCACTGCGGAGGAGCGGAGCACACAGAAGGTCATGGTGCTGTGGTTACCGTCTCTACACTCATGATCCTGCATCCCCCTCCTCCCCGAGAACTTCTCCCCGTGGACTTAACAGGCCTCGCGTCAGTGTGTGGCCTTAGGTGTAGAGAAAAGGCTCCACTCTGGGAGACTTCACAGAAGGTTTAATTTCTCAGAGGCATTCCTCTAAGCCTCAATCCTTTCGATCTGCTCTATTTATATGGTGTTTATACCAAATAATAACTGTATCTGTGTGTGTCAGTGTTAATCAAAGAAGATGGAAGAGATGTGTTGTAACAGTTCATTTTAATTGTTTTATTTTAAAGTGCATATATGGGTTTTAGAGTCAGACCTTGATTCGAATTCAAGGCTCTCCCCTCTTTCTAGCAGCATAATTGTGGGGGATATTCTTGACATTTCTAAGCCTCAGTTTCTTTATCCATAAAATGGTGCAAAATGGGGAATATTAAAACAGCCTAGATGTGAAGATTACATCAAATGCAATCGTGTGCAGGCCTCTATCCCTTATCTGAAAGGTTTGAGACCAAATGTGTTGGAGAGTTCAGAATTATTCATATTTTGGAAAGTTAATATAACATATAGATACTAGCTTATATAAGATTCCTAGCAGCTCTGGGGCAATACCCATAAGTAAACACATTGATTTTTCTTCCTGCAGCAAAGATACAAATATTACTATGGTCTTTATAAATATTATATCTGGCTATAGATCACATTATGTCAGTTCAGGTCAAATTTGAAGCTAAATGAGTTTGTGCCAAACGTAAAAGAAACCTATAAGGACTATAAAGAGCATTGCATGAGGTCAAGTCGGGTCTTGAGGCTACATGAGTTTGGGCCACTTACCAAGAAATTTTGAATTCTGAACTACATGAAAAACACAGAACAGAGTCTGGTATAGAGCAAGACCTTTAAAAAATTACAAAACTTCTACTTAAACAGTACTTACTCTGTGTTGCACATTGCAGAATAAGTCATTTATTTTAATCAAATGTGTATAAGATTGGCATTATTATTATTATTATTCCCACTTTACAAATGAGGGGGAAAAACAAATAGAAGTTAGTTACTTGCATAAGGACACACAATGAAGTGATAATACTGGGTCTGTGCTCTTGACCCCTAAGTTATACTTTTTTTAATTTTTCGGTACTAGGAATTGAACCCAGGGGGATTCTACTCCGAGCTAGACATTTAGCCCTTTTTATTTTGAAACAGGGTCTCACTAAGTTACTGAGGCCCTCACTAAGTTGCTAAGGTTGGTCTTGAACCTGTGATCTACCTGTGTCAGCCTCCCAAGAACTGGGATTATAGGAGTGTGCCACCATGCCCGGCTGATCATGATATTATACTAAATGTTAGACCTAGGCCTCTTTGGGAGGTCGCAGTTGAGTCCACCTGTTATTTCTACATTACAGGGGCATAAACACATTATCATATTGAGACTATCTAGCCAGAGTTAAGCTCCTTTTTAACTATGATACACTCATTTCTTTATATCTGGTGTCATTTCACCAAGAAGTTGAGGTTGCTTGTAAAAACATATGCAATCCTAATAATTAAATAATCAAGGGAATTAGAACAAAGGGAAAATAATCAATTCCTTAGGTGTGAAAGCGTTTTTGCTACCTTGGATATGTAATGTAATTTGGTTTTAGCATTATGTTGATAATTTATAGATCTTTCAGGCTTTCAGAGTCCCTCCTGAAGTCATCTTGTATGATGGCAAAAATGTTTATTATCCAGTGTCTTCTATCCATGTTTACATCTGTCATCACCAAATTGTTTCACAGGCTCATTTCAAAAACAAGCTGAAGCTGGCGCTCATTGGCCAGAGCCTCTTTGGACAGGAAGTCTACAGCCACCTACGTAAAGAGGGCCACCGGGTCGTGGGGGTGTTCACAGTTCCAGACAAGGATGGAAAAGCAGATCCACTGGGTGAGTGCATCTGGGACTAATGGGTCAAGAACTCTCAAATCCAAGCCGGGCATGGTGGCACATGCTTGTAATCCCAGTACTTGGGAGGCTGAGACCGGAGGATCCGGGTTCGCGGCCAGCCTTAGCTACTTAGTGAAGCCCTCCGCAACTTAGTGAGACCCTGTTTCAAAATAAAGAATAAAAATAGGGCTTGGGGTGTAGCCCAGAGGTAGAATGCCCCTGGGTTCAATCCCCGGTACCAAAAAAAAAAAAAAAAAAAGAACTCTCAAATCTGGGCTGGTGACCAGAGCTGATGCGACAGCTCTGTATTCCTCATAAGCCCTCTGTTATCTCAACATTGTCATGACAGGGCTTACACCTCATGGACCAACGTAGCTGCCTCAGCCCCAGCTGGGCCTGCAGTCCGGCAAGCAAGCAGGGAAAAGGGGAAGTAGAGGATATGCCCCTTATTACGAGCATAATCCAGAAGTTGCACACATTGCCTCTACTCATATCCCATTGGCTAGAACTTAATCCAAATCTATTTGCAGAGAGGTTGAAAAAGAGAGACTTTATTTGGGGTGGCTTTATGTCCAGCTCAACTAGGGGAATCCATTGCTAAAGAATGAAGAGGGACACCTACCAGACTCTGCCATGTATATGGATTTCAGAATTGCAAGCATGTCACTTTTAGATCTCATTTCAGAATGAATCCTGGGAATTGAACTCCTCCTTGGTTCCTGGACCCCAGGTCAGGACCCCCTTCCCATTGACCATGGCCATTTGGACTCATGACATAACTCAGAAAAATAAAAATATACCAACCTGATTTTTTTTTTTTTTTGCGGTACTGGGGATCAAACCCATGGGCATTCAACATTCTACCTCCGAGTTACACCCCCAGCCCTACTTTTTTTATTCTTTATTTTGAAACAGGGTCTCCTAAGTTGCAGAGGGCCTCACTAAGTAGCTGAGGCTGGCCGCGAACCCAGATCCTCCTGTCTCAGCCTCCCAAGTACTGGGATTACAAGCGTGCGCCACCACGCCCAGCTTGCAACCTGGTTTATAAAGTAGCCTGGCAGATGCTACAGCATGTGGTTAAGAGCATATATTTAGGAGTCAGGGGATTAATGCTGACTGTGCCTTGGGCAGGTTACTTAATCTTACGAACCTTCAGTTCAGTGGTAGTATCTCATGCGGCTGTTTGGAGGACTAAATGAGATAACATGTGTCCAGTGCTCAGCACTACATCAGGCTCACAGTAAGCAGTCAGTCATGACAGCGGTCGACTGTGCTTGCCAGGATAGTTGAGTAGGGAAGCCAAAATAGCTCTGCGATGCCAGAACCAAAGCAGGGGACCAACACCTTGACGCCTCAAGCCCGTCTCAGCGGAGTGTATCTTTTACAACGAAGATACCTGTCTCCTCCGCTCCATGTCTCTTTCCCATACAACCTTTCATGGTTTTCTCCCATTATCACATTTTAACCATCGTTGGTCCATTTTCCCGTCATCTAACGTGTAAGTTACGTTTTTTTGAACACTTTATGAACAGTCACATTTTGTGAACATTATTGTACTGGTCTCAAATTCTTCCAAATCCGGGCCTATCCTTGATGAGCAGAGCCCTTCAGGACTTACTTAGGCTTTGGAATTTAGGTTTTGTGGTGGAGGCACCATCTCACCCTGAGCCAATGAATTTTGATGATTGGATGAGAGAGAAAGGAAAGAGAACAAAAAATGCAGGTAAAGCTCTTTAGTTAAGGTTTTGGGAAAAGCCTAGAATAAATACAAATATTCTCTATTATGTAATACGTAGTAGTGTATATAAAATATATTTTATTTACTATTAAAATACATATGTAAGCCAGGCACCATGGTGCACACTTGTAATCCCAGCTACTTGGAAGGCTGAGGCAGGGGAATCGCAAGTTCCAGACCAGATGGGGGAATTTAGCAAGACCCTGTCTCGAAATAAAAGAGTTGGACACAGTGGCCCATTCCTGTGACTCCAGTACTTCGAAGCTGAGACAGGAGGATTGCAGGTTTGAGGCTAGTACATGGTGACTTAGTGAGACCCTGATTCAAAATAAAACAGGAAAAGAGCCAGGGATGTAGCTCAGTGGTAGAATGCCCCTGGGTTCAAGCCCCAGTACCACAACAGTAAACAAACAACCAAATAAGTAAGAAAGAAAATAACTTGGGGGGTTGCTGAAGACTGAACCCAGGAGCATTCTACCTCTGAGCTACACCCCCAGCCCTTTTTATGTTTTATTTTTGAAACAGAGTCTAGTTAAATTGCTGAGGCTGGCCTCAAATCTGAATTCTCCTGTCTTAGCCTCCCAAGTACTGGGATTACAGGTATACACCACTGAGCCCAGAAAAAAATTTTTTAAAGGGCTGATGAGTGTAGAATGGTCCTGGTTCAACCCCTAGTGCCACAAAATAAGTAAATAAATAAGAAACAGGGATGGGATGGAGCTCAGTGGTAGAGTACTCTTGGGTTCAATTTTTAGTACTGAAAAACTACATATATTTATATGTAAATATATATATACTATTATGTGTTAATATACTAATAGTATATAGTATACTATGTTTAAGCATATGTTAATAAATAATAGTATTAATATATAATATTTATATAAATGCATATACTTAAAGATATATAGACATAGTAAAAGTGATACTTTATTGTGGGCAAAATGGACTTAGGTTGTCTATGCTTTGGAAGGCAATTCTGTTCTCCCCTGGAGTCAGGCTAGAGTCCTTGGTCTGGGAAGGGACGAATCTTTCCTGAGGAAGGAGACCTTGATCTCTTTCGGTCTGGCCAAACCCTCGCGGAGAGCTTCTCCTTTTTTATCCCCTCTTCTCCACTAGCTTATCTGTTTGGTGAATCTGGGAGAAGGAACTAGATGAACTCAGCTCACGGGCTTTAATGCTTCATCTTTGGGGGCCCGCCTGTTTGGCAGGGAGAATGTATTGAGCTCTACAGTTTGCCCTGAGTGGAGAAGGAAGAGAGTCAGGATTTTCCAACTGTGCTAGAGGCTGAGCATGTTTAATAGGGGGTGATGTACTGGCATTTGGCTCCAAATCTAAAGTGACATTCTTTAGAGGGTTGTATCAGTCATAAAGGTACCTTTTTTATCTAAACAAGAAAAGGCTTCCATTAAGATCTCAACATATTATCTAGCCAGAAGCTTTTAAATTCAAATATATTATGCCTACAATATATAGATAAATGTCACATTAGAAAAAATGGATGAAGCATGATACAATTATACTATGTCCAATTCTGCTCACAATCTAAATGGTTTCACCATGTTTTATTTGAAAATGTTTCATGAAACTGTAACATTACAGTGCCTGAATCAATAGCAATATAGAACTATAGCTAACTTTTTAAAAATGAAA
Source organism: Glis glis (assembly GCA_004027185.1). NCBI lineage: Eukaryota > Metazoa > Chordata > Mammalia > Rodentia > Gliridae > Glis > Glis glis. Next base: position 23,400 of record PVJS01024297.1, read on the forward strand.
ACCATCTTCTTTTTCATGCTCAGCTTTGGCTGCAGAGAAAGACGGGACCCCTGTGTTCAAGTTCCCGAGATGGAGAGTCAAGGGCAAGACCATTGCGGAAGTGGCAGAGGCCTACAGGTCCGTGGGCGCCGAGCTGAACGTGCTGCCCTTCTGCACGCAGTTCATCCCCATGGATGTCATCGATAACCCGAAGCACGGCTCCATCATTTATCACCCCTCCATCCTGCCCAGGCACAGAGGAGCGTCTGCTATCAACTGGTGAGAGTTTCTGTGTAACAGAGACGATGGATCTATTTCTATTGTACATAGTCTCTCTCTCTCTTTTTTTAAACCTTGGTGATCAAGAAACTAGGTATGCGTGAACAGCTGTAAAGTCCTAAGTGACTGCTTCTATTGCATGGACTCCCCTGAGATTTAGACATACTGCATGAACCCAGACAGCATTTCCCCAAGAGCAGTCTATGGAATCTATTAGTTCCAGTGACTGTCACCGGGTACCTAGTGAAGGTTCTATGGTCAAATCAATTTGTTTTATGCTGGGCTTCTTTGTCAGAGGACTTATTTGAGTTTTTAATATATGTGCCTTAATGTAAGCGTCATAGTCTCCAAGCTGGAGCCAGGCGTGGTGGCACACGCTTGTAATCCCAGTACTTGGGAGGTTGAGACAGGAGGATCCGGGTTCGCGGCCAGCCTCAGCTACTTAGTGAGACCCTCTGCAACTTAGTGAGACCCTGTTTCAAAATAAAGAATAAGCCGGGCGTGGTGGCGCACGCTTGTAATCCCAGTACTTGGGAGGTGGAGACCGGAGGATCCAGGCTCGCGGCCAGCCTCAGCTACTTAGTGAGGCCTCCACAACTTCGTGAGACCCGGTTTCAAAATAAAGTATAAAAAATAGGGCCGGGGGTGTAGCGCGGAGGTAAAACGCCCCTGGGTTCAATCCCTGGTACCGCAAAAAAAAAATAATAATAAAAATAGGGCTGGGGCTGGAGCTCGGAGATAGAATGCCCCTGGGTTCAATCCCCAGTACCGCAAAATAATAATAATAATAATAATAATAGTAATAATAATAATCATAATCATAAGAAGAACAAGAACAAGAACAAGAACAAGAACAATAATAATCTCCAAACTGGATGTGAGTACACGGAGTTCCCAAATGTATCTGACCCCAGAACTTTTTCTGCAGAAAGAAGCTCAAGTGCGTTTCAGAACATGCGGAATTACCTAAAATTATCTTCTTCATTGTCCGTCTTCCTCCGTTTGATGTTAAGCTTCTTGAGGAAGGAACTTTGTCTAACATGGTTACTGCTATTTTAAGAACAGTGCCCAATACACTCTAAGTACCTAATGCCATTGGTATACTATGCTGGGAGTTGAGGTGGTCTGTCCCACCTTTTTTCCCCCCCTTCTCTACTTTGCCTATACATCTTCCTGATACCTCTCAGTGTCAATTTATCAAATTAGGTAGAAAATTGACACTTGGTTTAAATGTGACAAAAATATCTCATTGCATTTAAGTTTGATTACATGAATTGATTTCTCCTTTACTCTTTATTTTATTTTAGTATTACTTTGTGTGTGTGGGGGGGTACTGGGCATATTGAACCCAAGGGCATTCTACCTTTGAGCTACACTCCTAGCCCTATATTATTATTATTATTATTATTATTATTTTGCAGTTTTGGGGATTGAACCCAGAGGCATTCTACCTTCGGACTACACCCCCAGCCCTATTTTTTATTCTTTATTTTGAAACAGGGTCTCACTAAGTTGCGGAGGGCCTCACTAAGTAGCTGAGGCTGGCCGCGAACCTGGATCCTCTGGTCTCAGCCTCCCAAGTAGTGGGATTACAAGCATGTGCCACCATGCCCGGCTTTATTATTTGTTTTTGAAACAAGGTCTCACTAGGTTGCTGAGAGTCTCACTACATTGCTGAGGCTGTCCTTGAACCTGTGATCCTCCTGTCTCAGCCTCGCAAGTACTGGGATTTCAGGTGTGCACCACCATGCCTGGCTTGACCCTATATTAGTCAGAATAAGAATGAAAGATAAAATGGAGGATCACAGGCTCACAGTCAGTCTCAGCTACTTAGTGAGGCCCTCTGCAACTTAGTGAGACCCTGTTTCAAAATAAAAAATAAAATAGGCTGGGGGGGTAGCTCAGAGGTGGAATGCCCCTGGGTTCAATCCCCAGTACCATAAAAGCAAAACAAAAAAACAAGGTCAAGTGCAATGTAGGAGTTGAACCCCAGTGGGCAAATTACTTAATCCTGAAGTAGAAAGATGATACCTGGGAGTGGTAGTAATAGTGGACTTTAATGCCTTTTTGAATCTACTACAAGTCATTACTGTGATATAGACAAGAAAGACTGCAGATATGAGGATGCGTAAACTAGCAGTACCATTAGGTATTGCTTCCTATAAGCTCTGACATCTTCCAGATCTATGGATACTTTCTCAAGGTCCCTTTATTCACTCTCTGCTTTTCCATTGTAACTGCCTCACTCTTTAATATCACTAATTCTAAGCCGGGCGTGGTGGCACACGCTTGTAATCCCAGTACTTTGGGAGGCGGAGACCGGAGGATCCGGGTTCACGGCCAGCCTCAGCTCTCTCTCTCCCTGTCTCTCTCTTTCTCTCTCTCTCTACTTAGGCCCTCCGCAACTTCGTGAGACCCGGTTTCAAAATAAAAGTATAAAAAATAGGGCCGGGGGTGTAGCGCGGAGGTAGAACGCCCCTGGGTTCAATCCCCGGTACTGCAAAAAAAAAAAAAAGCAAATAATATCACTAATTCTTCACTTGATGATACATTTCACCAGCATTTTAGGTTGAAACTCTTCTTTTCACAGGACTCTGATTATGGGAGATAAGAAAGCTGGATTTTCAGTCTTCTGGGCTGATGATGGTTTAGATACAGGACCTATCCTTCTTCAGAGATCATGTGATGTTCAACCCAACGACACAGTGGACACACTTTACAATCGATTCCTCTTTCCTGAAGGAATCAAGGCCATGGTCAGTATGTTTATGCCGTCAAGAAGAATTCATTAAACCTTTAAAGTTTGGAGAATATTTTCTTAAGAATTTTCTATATGAATTTTCACTAAAAATATAAAGCCTAAAAACAAAATTGGATTTCATGTTTAGTAATGGGGTGGTATATTTAGGGTGTAAATCTGAACTTTAAAATGTCTTAGTCTAGGACGCTAACTAGGTCTTCTTAGAGCAGTGATGAAATGAATGAAAGAGCAATTAAACTACCCCATTTCTTTTGCCAAATACTCGAATCTCCAGTGCTGTTTATACCGACTAATTGTAGAGAAGCATACAGAATCTTGAGAAATTTTGCTATATAATTTTAACTTCTGCATTAGTGTTCCATGGCTATGACAAAATACCTGAGAAAAATAAAAGGAAGTTAGGTGTGGTAGCGCATGCCTATAATCCCAGTACTTAGGAGGGTGAGCTGAGGCCAGCCTCAGCAACTTAGTGAGACCCTGTTTCAAAATAAAAAAAAAAATAGGGCTAGGAATGTAGCCCAGAGGTAGAATACCCCTAGTTTCAATCCCCAGTACCACAATAAAATAAAATAAAATAAAATAAAATAAAATAAAATAAATAATAAAATAAAATGAGGAAAGATTCATTTGGCTCATGGTTCAGAAGTTGCCATCCATGGTTGCTTGGCTCCATTGATCTGGGCCTGTGGCGAGGCAGAACATCATGGGAGGATATCTTTGTACTTAAGTTTGCATTTTTTTCTCATTTCACATTTTTTCCACATGCAGAATCCTATGGTCAAAGCTTATGAATATTTTCAAAGCTGCCAGGAAGCAGGGAGAAAGAGGAAGGTGTAAATGTCCCCAAATCCCCTTCAAGGGCCTACTCCCAATGACCTATTTCTCCTACTAGGCTCCCCTTCTTAAAGGTTCCACCTCCTCCCACAGTACCACTGACTGGGGACCAAGCCTTTAACACATGAGCCTTCGGGGACATTTAAGATCCAAACCCTAACAGCTTCCTTTAAAGGTATTTTGAGTTAGATCATATAACAGGGTGAAATTTGGTGTTGCTATATTTATTTAAATGTTCTCTGAGTAAAAATCCAAAGCGTGTATACCATGAAGTAAAAATATTAGCCTGCAAACATATCGAAAGATTCAGCAAGTAATTTCTATGTCATTTAATTTTCTTTCCAGAGTTTGGTAGTAGAAGTAGCAAGATTATATCAAGTAGCAGCCACTGATTTAGGAGGGAGGGGAACAATGTTTTATTTGTATCAGTTAATGATTAAGAAAGTGGGACTTTGGTGTCAGAAAGACCTATCTTCAAGTTCATATTCTACCACTTGTAGAAGGGTACTTTGTTGTATGACAATAGGCAAGTCACTTAACCCTTTAGCCTTAGTTTCCTCATTTATAAAATGTGGATAGTACCTCCTAACCTATAGGATTGTTGTGAAAATTAAATGACATTATTTTTGTATCATATTTTTGTATTGATAATTACAATCAATATTATAGATAGAAGTGTATGGAATGAACTGTACACTTGGCTCTGTTCCCAGCTGGCTCCCATCATGCATTTTTGGGCAGGTTGCTCAGTAGCTGTGAGTCCTTAGAGAATGATTGGAGAACACAAGTTTACATAGGCCTCCAAGTAAAGGAGAGAGCTCTCAATTCAAGGCCAACATAAATGTGTCAGGGAAGAAAATGGAGAACACATCCCAAAGCAATCAGACTCATGGATGGATTTTAACTTTTTTTAATTCCACATATCCTAAGCTAGAAAGCAAGTTGAATTAATTAAATACAATACTGTAACATTTTCCTAGAATCATCATGATGAGTATAATAACCTACAATGACTTATTTTATAATTATAGTCCTAAAATTTCCATTGAATCACCAAGGAGAAGTTGAAGTTTGTTTAAACAAGGGAGTCTGTGTGTGTGTGTGCAGTGCTGGGGATTGAACCCAGGACCTTACATGTGCTAAGCATGTGATGTACCATTGGGCTACACCACCAGCCCCAAGGGAGTCATTTTTGAGTGCAGGCTTGATATTGGCAGTGAACACACATGGATGTGAATCCCACTTCTTCTTTTTTTTTTTTTTTTTTTTGCAGTACTGGGGATGGAACCCAGGGACATTCTACCCCCAAACTACACCCCCCAGCCCTATTTTTTCTTTCTTTCTTTATTTCTTTCTTTCTTTTTCTTTCTTTCTTTCTTTCTTTCTTTCTTTCTTTCTTTCTTTCCTTTCTTTCTCTCTTTCTCTCTTTCTCTCTTTCTCTCTTTCTCTCTTTCTCTCTTTCTTTCTTTCTTTCTTTCTTTCTTTCTTTCTTTCTTTCTTTCTTTCTTTTGCAGTACTGGGGATTGAACCCAGGGGCGTTCTACCTCCGAGCTACACCCCCGGCCCTAT